>PNEQ01047851.1:0-12732 GCA_003012365.1 Medauroidea extradentata
GTCCACTGCCGCTGTATGAAGGGGTAGGGGTATTCATTTCAGCTCCGACAACGGCCGAGGGCGGATGTATATTCACTGGTTCGAAAATGTCGACCGTGTAGTAGTAGCAGTCCCTGCATAGTACCGCAGATCAATGTTTTCAGTTAGTTGTGTTGGTATAGCTCAAGCAGCGCCACATGTTGTCCCTTCCCCCTCCCCCGGGTACGACCTTCGCCCAGGTTCCCAACCCCACATTCCATCCCCTCCTTTTCCTTTCTTTTTGAGTTAAGGACAAAGAGCCTGACAGCTCAGCTCAACTGACCCCCTCCTCTTTCACAAGCTCCGCCCAAGGGACGGTCGTCTGACATTGGGTTCTGCGCACATCGCTTTGACTGTTGTCCCTCTATACCACCATCACCTCATCTGTTTATATTGATTCTTCACTTGACTAATATCAAGTGAAGTGGCGCAATGGTAACACGTTCGTCTCGCATTCGGGCGGACCCGGGTTCGATACACTGCTCCGGCCATCCTGATTTCCGTTTTCCGTGATTTCCCGAAATCGCCCCAGGCGTGTGCTATGGCTTGCTCATAACACCTCGTGTAAAGTTGTGTGCAACCGTCTTTAATGAGTTAGCTGTCGACGAGACCTATAGAAAAATAAAATAAAAAAGTAAGAACTTGACACACGGTTTGACATATGTCGTTCGGTATAAAGTGAGCACTAACATTTTAACTTTTTAAACATATCGCTAGCCATTACTGCATATTATTGAATATTAACTCTAGGTGCCTTACCGCTTCTTTGGTTGGCAGCGCATTTTCGCAATATAGTTCCGTGTATTTTCCTATTTAAATACAACAATGTTGAGAAAAAGCAACCGAAAACAATATAATTTTGTTTTATATATTAATAAACTTTTTTATCAAACTTTATAGTTTCCTACTGACTGCAAAAATTACCTGACACGCGCGAACATCAAGTGACGTGTCCAGAGAGGTTAGACATTTCCTGTCCTTAGCCGTTACGCGCGGAAAGATACGATTTGGCTGAAAATAGGAATTTTGCAGGGCTTTTTTGAGTGCTCACTTTATCCCGAATCCCCTATACTTCTTATTTGTCGAAGCGTTGTTAAAAAATATGATACTTTGTATTTTTCTCTTGATAACCTGCGGTCTCTCGCTGGGTATGCCCTCGACGCAAATAGCAGTTCGACATTTTCAAGAATGTTTTTCTAAATGATCATAAATCAAATGGGTAGTTTCACTATACGTTTTATGTAGGAAAATTCCGCTACAGGATCTACGAAGTACTAGTGACATGCAGTGTAACTACTTCTTTATCACTAATGAAAGTGTATTTGAGCCTGAACTGACGAACTTAACGCAAATAGGAAGTTTCCAGTGTGCTCATTATTCCAACAGTGTAGGTCTACCGAGACGTAAGATTGACAAAATATTGCTATCCAGAGACCACACAACAAAAATAAATAGTAAATTTTTCAATTTACTTAAATGTTTGATTTTATGTACGAGCTAACAAAACGAAAGTCTCGAATTTATCGTGCTTGTGCTGATAGCTACTATTTAAAGTATTTAATAGGACGTAACAAAATAACAAAACATTTTTGACAGTGGTTTTTATTGATAAAGATGATTTATTCGGATATACGGGAATTAGTTGTCTATTGGTAAGGAAAGGATTATTCGCTAGTTCAACGACATACTTGTTAGAATACATTGTCCTATTTATACACAAGCCCAGGCCATTTGTCCATTATCTGCTACTCACTGGAACAGCAGACAATGAACGAATGGACGGGCTTGAGTATGTATAGGACAATGGATTCTAACATGTCGGCCATTGAACTCGCGAATTATTCCTTTCCCTATCTAGTGGTCATTTATTTAATGTGTGCATGTGACTGCTTGGTAACTTTTATTACTAGTGTAAGTGGTTTTACATTTCGGTCTGTGTAGTGGTCGTAAAGTAAAATGTTGGGTGCATCAGTGACAGCAGATAAATATGTTCGGAAGTCTCCAATCCATCTCGTCACATCACTGTTTTTTGTTACGCCTCAATAATTATCTTTCTTTTTTTAACAGCGTATGTTTTCTTTGTATAATGTGCCGACATTCCAGTACATGTTTTCCACATTTTGGTGTGAACATTTCGTGGGCACTTTCATTTAAAATGAAATATATACTAGCAAAAACGTTTGCCTACAGACTTCTGACTAGCATGAGTAGGGATACTAGTTTACCGTAGAATGAAGTTTACCTTATTGCTGTTCTTCTTCCGGTATTGGAGAGTCGCCATTTTAGGGAGCTATGCACCTGATATAATTTTCCACGTTTGATGTGCGTCGACAGGGAAGCGATAAGGTTCAGCTTTCAACACTCGACGGGAACAGCATCGCTTCTATTCGCAACGCGCCAAACTGGCGTGCAATGTTTTCGTACTACTCTTTTCCGTGTGTGACTTAAAGCAGCGACCCTACAAATTTATTTGTGGAAAATTTGCAGTAAAGGTCAACGCATGCTTCCAACGTTGTGTTTTACGAATCCGAGCGGTATTTTTCTAGTTACAGCAATCTAAAAAAAAAAAAAAATCATATTTAGGCATTTTGAGGGGGCCCAATAACGTGTTTGTAAAAAGCATGTGGCATTTTTTAAATGCTAGAAACCTAGTTTTACCCGTGTGCTCTTTTCATAGATAAACATATTGTGGATAAGTTGAGCTAGTTCGCGTGGAAAAGAATAGGCGCGGCACATTACAACATCTTTCATGAGTCAGGTGCGTTAGCCTCGTAACTGGGCCAATGGTAGCTGAACGGTACCGATTCGTCTACAAACAGCTAAACCGAGCCAGATAATCAATTGTCTTCCAACCGTACGAATCTTAGGACGCTACACTGTTTTGTAAAATACGTTGACACGAAATATTTTTGTGATTTTTTAGCCTGTACAAGTGTTAGGTAACATTAAATATCATGAAAAAAGGTTGCCATTTGTCAATTGAAAATGAGGTTTTATTAGCAGTACAACCGTACAGGATGTTTTTTTGTTGTGTGTTGCGCAGACAAGAAGTACTACGAGAGCTGCACACAGACAGCGGACTGCGTGCCACCTTTCGAGTGTCTGCTGTCAGTGTGCAACTGTACTGCCAACCACACCGTCTCCTCTGACAGCCGGCTGTGCCTCAAAGGTACGCGCACCCCTTCAAGTACATTGCTTCTTAATTTACCACGACATGTTACTTTACTGCCTGCGCCAAATGCATTACTTCACTCCATCCGTCGCAGTCCTAATGACGCTGCACAGAGGCTGGACGTGGAATTATAATGGCGCGGCTACAGCAATTTTCGTCACAATCTTCTTATTTTTATTTTTGTACCAGATATTTTTTCTTGTTATCGACACAAAATATGACTAAATTTTGTTCTTATAGTTTTTTTATCTTGCATAGATTTCGCGTAATGGGTCGTTGAAGCCAAAATTTGCATGTTTCCGGTTTAGAATGACACTAAAACCAACTTACATACCAAAGTGTGAAAATTCACAGTTAAAAACGATGTTATAGGCTACAAGTTTAGCTATGTTAAACCACAAAATAAAATATTTTTGTATTTAAAAAAATTATTGAATAGTAAATATTTTTATTTAAAATTTCGTAATTTTTATATAAATAAAAAAGTTGTTATTCTTGGTTTCTATGTACATGAAATTGAAGCCTGCGACGTCTTTATCCGCTATGAATTTTTTCAGTTTGGTGTATCAGTTGGTTTTAGTGTAGTCCTTTAAATGGAAACATGCACATTTTGGCTTTAACAAGTCATTACACGAAAACTATAAGAGCTAAAAAAATTTAATTAGAGCAAAAATTAGTCATATTTTGTGTCCAAAATAAGACAAAAAATATCTGGTAGAAATTAAAATAAAAACGTGGTGATTAAATTTGCTGCAGGCATGTGCCTTTAAAGTGATTACGTCACACGGTCAGTTATCAATATTTTTATCAGAACTTTTAGTTTCTTTGGTGACCAGACGAGGAACTTAAACACCCGCGTTACATAAAAAAATATTTTTACTGTATGTTGTGCAATTTGCTGTCAGAATTATGCAATAATTCTCCAGTTTGCTTTTGTATGTCTTCGGCACTTTGAATGTGTCAGTGAGCAACTTGTCAAAATGTCATGAGACCTATGTATTAATCAAAAATACATTATCAAATTAACTGACGTAATAAATGTTACAAACAGAATAAAATAATGAGTTTAACAGACAGTTTAATACAAGCAATTTTGTAACAACTATTGTCAAAAAACTATGATTCAATTTTATTTTCCATTTGATTCTTGAAGATGTTTTTATTTCAAGCAATTGTGTACTTTTACATAATGACGAAAGAAGAGGAAAGAAGTAAACAAAGAAAACACAATGTATTCAGTTTTGAAGGGGAGCTGTCGAAAACGATTTAAAATCACACAAAGAATAAACTATTAACAGTTCTTTTAAAAACGTCCTTTAAGTGGGCGTGGTACATAATTCAACGCTAAAAGCATTAATCTATAACGGTAAGTTTCTTGAAGCCAATTTGCGAAAGTTAAACAATATCAATCCTAGACAATAGTTTTAGCCAACGTTTTAAACAAAATTGTTTCCAGTGTTGCGAACTTCTGAAGCACAATCTATGACGCCGGAACCTCGTGATTTAACTGCGGCGCAAGAGCTCACGCGTAACGAATTTATTTGCTCATAAAGTTGGAAAATACCGTTACCTAGGATTGTCATTGAGTATTTTATCCATATTGGCTTCGAAAAAAGCGTAGAAATCAATTGATGTTTTCAGCGTTTATATATCTACCACGCACTCTTAAGGGCACGGTCACCTCAGTTTTCAACGTCTTGTTTAAAATTTATATTTGTACCAGATAATTTTTTCATATTTTAGACATAAATTGTGACTAAATATTCCTCTTAAAAAATTGTTGTATCTCTAATACATATCGCGTAATGAGTCGTAAACGTCAAAATTTGCACTTTACAATTTTATGTACGCCACTAAAAACAACTATAACACCGAACGGAAAAAAAATTCACAGTGTATAACAATATTGTAGGCTATGAAATGACACACATAAAAACAAAATATTTTTGTATTTAATAAAAAATGCTGAATTTTGAAATTAAAATTTAAAAATTTAAAAAATTGTTTAAAAATACAAAAAAATATATATATTCATTTTTTATTTTATTTAGTTAAAATCTAGCCTGCAACATTGCTATACACTGTGAATTTTTTCGGTTTGGTATGTCGGTTGGCTTTAGTGGCGTACATAAAACCGTAAATTGCAAAATTTGAAGTTTACGACTCATTACGCGAAAACTATGAGACATACAACAATTTTCTAAGAGAAAGATTTAGTCACAATTTGTGTCTACAATAAGAAAAAAATATCTGGTACAAATATAAAAATTAAAAAGACGTTGAAAACTGAGGTGAACCGCGCCCTTAAGGGTGTTCAAGTACGATAAAATCACAATTTTATATCTTTATGAAATAGTGTTGGTTTTGTAGACGATACTTGTGAGTACAGTTTCCTCCTACAAAATAATTTTAGCTTTCCTAGTTTTCTCATAACGGTGCGATAAAGTCAAAATTTGCTTGTTCTGCTGCCATGCAAATAGTGAAAACCAACTTACCTACTTAAATAAAATAATTCACTGTGATATTACATCCCATGAGCTATGCAATAAAGAATTTAATGTAATATTTTGAATTTTTTAAAAAATCGCAAAAGTACAGGAAAAAAGTTAAAATAAAACAGCAATTTTTTAAAATACAAAAAAAAGTTCACGGGATTTTTAAAAATGTTTTATTACGTAGCCCGTGGCATGTTTGTTTACTGTGAATTATTTCATTTACATAAGTCAAATGGTTTTCGCTATTTTCATGGCAGCAGAACATGCTAATTTTGACTTTGGCGCAACGTTATGAAAAAACTATGAGAGTTAAAATTGTTTCGTAAGAGGAAACTGTACTCACAAGAAGTATTGTCTACAAAACTAAAACTATTTCATATAAATATAAAATTATGATTTTATCACACTTGAACACTCTTAAGGCGGCCACCTACCCCACGCTTCAAATGCGTTGCAGTATGCTCGCAAGGTTTTTTCTGCGAAAATATTCCACGTGTGCCCATTGTGCCAACGTACGAAAAAAAAACTTTAGGCAAGGTAGGGACCTCTTTGTTAAGACGCAATGTACATTAAAAACACTGTTTCTAAGCCCTCCAACAAGGCTAAAACGGCCTCTCCAGACTGCCGTACTTCAAAACGCACTAACTGGATGTATGTGAAACTCAGATTGCGACCTGCACTGAACTTAGTTGCAGACTTTACGCCAATAAAATTATATGGCCACCGCTTAATGTCCCACAGTAAAAACCGTTCGGCGGGAATTTTGCACGCTAGTTCAGCGATTGGCTCGTTAATTTAAGGGGGGTTGATCCGTGTCAGATCGGTTTTACGATTTGTCTTATAAATCAGGGAATAGACACATTGTTTTACTTTTTTCACGCTGACAAAGCATAGTTTATTGTTTCATTCACTTTTTGGAATCCATATGACATTGTTTCTGTTAATGTTGTGGCCTCTGTGGTCGTTCCCGTACATAAAGCAATTTTTCCTTTTCAGCTGTTTCCCGTTGCAAAATAATGAGTATATTATTGTTCCAGCAATTACAGAAAATCGATTAAGTTTGTACATATGCCTTGTCGTGACAAAAATTTTGATACATCGACTGGAACAGAAGTTATCGAGAAGAAACAGATAAATCCAAGATGGTAGGGATCAATACCCCGAGAGCGTGGGACATGTTTTTCCGAGCCGCAAAATCGACGTTCACGGCGCAAGAGATCCTGTGCAAACCATTACACATATTGAAATCTGGGTAATAGTAATATATTTGGTAAGGTTGCGTCTTAGATTGCAATTGTTCGAAATTTGGATATAAAGTATATTATTTTAATTACGTAACCTTGAAAATGACGAGTTTAGTAGATGAATACTAACAAATTTTCATTGGAAACGAAAAAACAAAAAAATGTCAATCTACAACACATTTGTGTAGGTGAGTTTTGAAACTGCGGGATGCATGCAGATGCAACCACAGATGCAAAATCTCTTCCGCCGCAAGTCTCGTAACAGGCTGTTCAAGAAGAATTTCGCGCCGGTTAGAGACGGTGTAGTTCAGGCGTCTGCCCACATATACATTATCACATTGCCGGTGTCGCGGTGGATTACCTCTACTGATAAAGACTGGGTGCATTCGTGAGTCCTTTTTTAACGGTTTGCAGCCAGCCAGATAACACGGATTCGAGAGAGCAGTAAACGTTCAAACTATCGGAAACCACTGAGTAAAATGAGTAAAAAAAAATGTTTACAGTGCAATTATAGATTGCCCTGCCAATTATGGTACCCGTTTATTTTTCTTACGTAAATTATTTACCTAATAAGGAAAATTCCTAATTTTATCATATTATCAGTTAAAAGTATGTTAATTTAACGAACAATGCTACCATATTTTTTCTTTGTGTCTTTATAACTCGAGAAAAAATTTAGAGAAATCTGTTTTGCGCTGTAAAAACAACGTTGATGTCCCTGTAACGTCATGATACTGCACATTTTAAAATACATTTAACACACAGACTGCAGCAACAAGTAGTGACCACATGCGGATCCTAGCGCAACTGGGAGCAAAACCGGCATAACCTGCATTTGAATAACCCTGCAACCCCCTCCCCTTGGTGGAGCAAGGGCTCTGATTGGCCAAGACGTGGTCTAGGGGGGCGTGTCCTGGGCTGTGATTGGTTGTAGGGGTCTTTTGGTACGAATAGTACCTAAGTGCCATGAGGTCTGTGATTGGCTGAGAGCTTAAGCCCCGCCCTGTATGTGTGTATTGATTGTGTGTATGTAGGCGAGGGGTGCAGAGGAGGCAGTGTACAGAGGGGTTGGTGAACCTGTTGGTACAAGTTGTGTCTAAGCGCCATGTGGGTATTGATTGTGTGTAGGCGAGGGGTGGAGGAGTCTTCAAGATGCATAGCATCTTAAAGACATCTTGAAGAAAGGACCCTTTTGGAGGAAATAGTGCCTAAGCGTCATGTGGGTATTGTTTGTTATGAGCAAGGGAGTTGTCTACAAGATGCACAGCATCTTGAAGATATCTTCAAGAAAAAATAAGGCTTATCACATACTTGTCCCACACTCCTAAGACATATCTCAAGGTGCATAGAATCTCCTTGAGGCGTATACAACACCTAACACATATCTCAAGATGCATAACATCTTGAAGACATCTTGAAGAAATCTACAAGAAAAAATAATGGCTTATCACATACTTGTCCCACAGCCCTAAGACATCTTCAAGACGTATAGCAGATCCTTGAGACATCTTGAAGATGTCTACAAGATGGTGCTAGAGAGAATGTGTGTGCAACACATGTGACCCCCCATGTAACACAGGCTTACCCCCTCCATCACTTAGGGGAGGGATGGTGGAATGGAGCTGTCTACAAGATGCATAGCGTCTTGAAGACATGTTCAAGAAAAAAATAAGATTTATCACATACTTGTCCCACACTCCTAAGACATATTTCAAGATGCATAGAATCTGCTTGAGGCGTATACAACTCCTAATGTGTGTGTAAGACATGTCTACAAGATGCATAGCGTCTTGAAGACATCTTGAAGAAAAAAAATAAGATTTATCACATACTTGTCTCAACTCCTTGAGACACCTACCCCATCTCCTTAAGACATCTTGAAGAAATCTTCAAGACATGTAACCCCATGTGTGTATAACAGGCTTACCCCTCCCCTCCATCACTTACCTCCAACAACAGTTCCATCAGCAACACATCCTCCTTCCAGCACACTCACTACTCGAATGAAGAGAGGAGACGGAGTTTACTAGTATAAAACCCTGTATGTGGGTGAGGGGTGCGTGTATGTAGGCGAGGGGTGCATGGGAGGATGTATACAGAGGGGTTGGCGACCCTTTTGGAGGAAATAATGTCTAAATACCACATGGGTATTGATTGTTATGAGCAAGGGAGGGTATACCCCTCCATTTCTCCAACACAATATGTCGATGCTCAAAAGCCTTTGCTAATCATTTGGCTGCCATCTCCGGAGGCGAGTACATGTTTCTGTTACACACTCTACACCATCATCATCGCAATTTGTTTGTTAAATCGTATGTCATGATCACTACACCTGCATCCTAGTGTGCGACGACGCTCTACAGATCGTACAGAAAACCCCACTATTCTAGCAGGCGGAAAATAGCACCCAGGAAATATATATTGTTACAAGTAACGAAAAAGGTAAAATATGTATAGTATACCCACAAATAATCACCATGCGAATATAAATTCTTCGTTCGTTAAAAAATATATTTAGTTATGTACATGTTGTAGACATACTGTATGAAAGCCTCTACCACAACACAGCGCCGCGAGATTATGTACGTCATACACGTCAAATCACTATATCACTTAACGTAGAACACAAAAACAGTAGTAACCCGAATCATACTACTAATGTAATACACAGGGAGGATTCCAGTTGGACTAATCTCGCCTTTAGTGTACATCTGCAGCTCTTTTATGAATCTCGGATTTACGTGGAAGCTCCGCGCATTAAATATCGTTTAAACATCGCACATAACTTACTAAGTTATGACACTAGCAGAGTAGCCCGTAACTCGGGAGTAGTAACACCAGAATAAAGGGTGGACAAAACGGGCGATCTCCGAGAAAACCCACAAATCCGACGTCATCGTCCACCATGTATCCACATGCAAAAATCCGGGTACCAACCGAATCAGGAATCGAACCTGGAACACCTTGGAGGGAGGCGAATGGTTTGTCCAGAAGTCCATCGCAACCACACCTAGCACAAACCGTGTGAACTGATCACTACATCTTCTTCACACAACATACACTCACCTATCCATACATACATACTTTGCGGTAAACTCTGTAGTACAGAACCAAATAATGTATGCAAACAGTTATTAACAACTGATTCATTATCAAATTTCGTAACACGAAGCATCCTAGTGCGCGACAACGACCCACAGCTTGTTGTACAGAAAAACCCACCATTCTAGCATACGGGAAATAGCACCCTGGAAGTATATATTGTTACAAGTAACGAAAAAAGGTAAAATATAGTGTACCCACAAATAATCAACATGCGAATTTAAAGTATATGTTCAAAAAAAAATATATCTAGTTATGTACATACTGGATGAAAACCTCTACCACGACACATCACCGCGAGATTATGTACGTCATACACGTCAAATCACTATATCACTTAACGTAGAACACAAAAACAGTAGTAACCCGAATCATACTACTAATATAATACACAGCGAGGATTCCAGGTGGGCAAATCTAGCAATTAGTGTACATCTGCAGCTCTTTTGTTATGAATCTCGAATTTACGTTGAAGCGCTGCGTATTAAATATCGATTAAACAACTTAAACTATCGCACGTAACTTACGACACTAGCAGAGTAGCCCGTAACTCGGGAGCAGCAACACCCAAATAAAGGATGGACAAAACGGGAGATCCCCGAGAAAACCCACAAATCCGACGACATCGTCCAGCGCGTATTCCAAATGCAAAAATCCTGATACCGACTGTGCCAGGAATTGAACCCGGATCGCCTTGGTGGAAGACGAAGGGTTTGTCTAGACATCCATCATAACCACACACACACACACCTAACACAAACCATGTGAACACCATTAATCGAAATGCATTGCAGTGAATATTAATGTATCTTACGATACAACGTATAAAGTATTTAATTTGGGTATATTAAAAAAAAGTACACACACACATCAGTATAAGTAACTCTTAAGTTTAAAAAAAAAATTATGATATCGTATATACAAAATACGATTTTCACTACTTAAGGTGGTCACCTACCCAGACCAACAACCACCATGCAAAGATTCACCTGTTACGTAATTATTGGAAAACTGTTCAGTGTGCATCTACTTAGCAAAAAATAATAATATCATATTGTGTAGCCTCATTACTCAGAACTTCTGCTGAATTGCATGACTTACATTCATTAGCCTCATTTGACAGAACTTCTGCTGAATTGTATGATTACATTCATGCTCCTGGTAAAAAAAAATGTCTGTAAAAAGGTTATTTTGCACATGTTATTTTTATTTTTAAGCACCACAAACTTACTGCAAATTAATTAAAAAACACATTGACGAGCACCGTACACCTTCAGTTTCAATGTTAGGTAGACTCATTCTTGATTATATTCTGTCATTGGTAAATAAATATTATAGTACGATAGGATAAAGCCCACAACTCAAGACTTATGACTGAAGGTCTGCAAAGCACTGCTGTGTGACATGAAGTGAGATCCTATGTTGAAGCAACATCAAAAATATATATATGAGCGAGGGGACCGGGATTACACCGAGAAAACCTGCCGTTCAATATCGAACCTCCTGCGTGCGAAACATCCGTCCTCAACCCAGACGGGAAACGAACCTGGTTCGCCTTTGAGGAAGGCGTGATCTCTAACCGATACCCTAATTTTGTCAGTTATTAACCTGTAACTCCAAACAGTGTTACTTACAAAATTTTTTAAAAACAAATTTTACTCAAATCGTATATATTGCGTTGGAGTAACGTATGGCTTGCCAGAAAAAAATACACCAGTCTTTAAGATGTATTAATGGAAACCTGTTGATCAACATCGAAACTCCTGCATGCGAAACGTCCGTCCTCAACCCAGACGGGAAACGAACCTGGTTCACCTTTGAGGAAGACGAGATCTCTAACCACTACGTCAGTTATTAATCTGCAACTTCAAACAGCATTACTTACAAATTTTATTAAATATAACCTATAAATACTGGACAAATTAAAACAAAGCCGGAAATAATTTATACATTAAAAAATATTACATCACCATTGCTACACACATACACACATACATACACACACACACAATGCAGTATTAGTGTTACTTTATGCAAAATAACGTCACTGTATTAAGGTACCCGCAACCCCAAACCCCTGAACAACATGAAGAGCTTCATCAACCCTTAACAAGAATAATCCAAAACGACTCAACGAGCATGAGGAATATCTATGCACGAATAACATGCACTGCACGTTGCACACGTGTATACTATTTTCAGGTGTACTACTAATGCAAACATATTTTCTAACAACCTAAATTGCTTTGTTCTATTTATTTTGCGATCCCGTACATTTATATACGTGCATAACGTAAAATCTTTTGAAAGGTATAGCAGTGTATAATACACTTTTAACGTAATATTACGTCATGAAATGATATTGTAACCATTGAACCTCCTATAGAGACGAGTTGGCGAGAAGACAGAACAACAGTTCACTGACTTGAGTCTAGGGTGAGGCGTGATGTGTCGCTCTTAGCATCCGCAGTTCTAGACATCTAACCAGACGTTCACCTTAAGAAGACGGTCAGAACTATATTACCTGTTAACATTTTCCACACTACCGAACCTTCCTGTCGCACGCAATAGTGGTGAGAAACAAGGTAAGATGACTTTTTTAGCTAGTTAGAGACAACAACGCATAACCAGGCAAGGATGCAGAAGAATAATCGACTAGAACCTTTTTTCACCAACTCAGCATTCGCTTGGAGCGAAATCG
>PNEQ01047853.1:0-12732 GCA_003012365.1 Medauroidea extradentata
CACTTGGAAGCAAAAAAGCGCATGTCAACCTCTCGTTGCGGCAAACTCAGTTCCGTGCATTAACATCCGCCCCATTTATGAGGCATTGATTTATTTTAAAGAAGTGGCTGCTATATACAAATAAATATAGTAGGTGAGCATAATTTTTGTTTGTTTGATTGTTTTGCCCCATAATAAAATTTTTCTATCCCAAAAAATTTATTTTTTGACAAAAAAAATTTTCCCCAAATATGTCATTGAAAAAAGGGGTGCGTGGCTTACATCGGTGCGCGGGGTGCATGGGCGAATACGGTATATGCATTCCTACCATCCACTTCACACAACAAAAGTTTCAAAGATACGACGTGTGAAAATTATAGCAGTGAAAAAGGAGAGAGAAAAAAAGAAAACAAACTTAAAAGTTGGGTGAAAAAAAAATTAAAACTAACATATGGTAAAATTTATTTAAGAGACATAATTTCTGAGATGCATATTTTTATTCCTCGTATATGTGCCATCTACTACAGCAAAAATAAATGCAGTGCCATTTACCCAACTGGATGACAGACATAGGTAGTGTGAGACAAAGCAGCTGATCAAGCATGGATGGACTTGCAACTATCACAGGACAAGCCAATATTATTCAAGCATGCCTGCAAATGTGACATCTCCATTACAAAAGCCCCAAACCTTGCCACCACTCAACGATGCTAATTCACCAATAACTTGCACCTTCTAGATCTACCGGCAAGTCCTATGAGTATCTCTCCCACCAATCCTACCTCAGATCTTAAGCAACATTTGGCTTAAAACATATGCTTAACACATGCCAATTACCAAACAGAAAGCGACATCGGAGCCGGAAAGTCAAAACCACAACATAGCACATCCCCTGGATTCGCTGTGCCCACATCACCGTAAAATATTTCTTAAATTGAAATCAATTACAATTCAGATAATATTGTATTACCTTAATCCTAAGAGCCGAGTTGTACAGTTCAATCATGTTTTTAATTTCACGTAAGCCATACATACACAAAAAATAAATTGAACAATCTCTACTGTTTGCTCTAACAAATAAGTGGCTACAGTTGTGTATAAAAAACTCTCCAATTGAAAACACATGCTGCCATATTAGAGAAAATTATACGTTGAAGAACTAGTTCGAAATACAGTAGAGTCCCGTTATAACGAGGTGGTGTGGTGGTTCTGGCTTCGGCCCTTGTTATAGCAGTGTTCTCACTATTATCCAAATGGGTACCCAATTTTAATTGTTGTATTAATTAAATGATAGTTTATTTCAGCAGGTTGGAGTGTTCTCATTTCGATGATACCCAAAAAGTATGTTCATTTCTTCAAAACTAGCTGAAACCCTAACAGCGTAACTTGGCCGCAGCAGGGTTGTCTCGCAATTCATCACTCGCCCGCTGCATCTTCTCGTGGCACGATGGATAGGCGGCCGCTGCATCACGCTATCACATCTCTTTTATTACCGAGTTTGCTTTCACAAAGAGAAGTTAGTTCGAGCATCATGGCTTCAGGAAGCAAGTAGGTGTGTTGCGATTGCGAACAAATTTTGGTCCTCCGGGTGACGCCAAAGTTCATGAACAGTTGTTTTTGGTTAGAAACGGCAATCAGTGTGCAATAGATGAAGAGGTTTAGAATCAACTTGTCACCTGGCCTAATTCTATCGGCTGAACTTGTTCAAGTCGGTAAAAAACATGTGCAATTATTACAGTTCACTGAATCTTGAAGTGAGGTTAAAATATTAACGTAACAGTAATTTTAGTGAGGTGAACTTTCACAACACGGCAGCAGCGATGCCAGAAATACAGTATGTTGTTTTCAACTTTATTTTGTCTCAAAACAAAGAGGCCAGAGAATTGTTTGAGGTGTCAGAGCACGACAGCTCAAAGTTAGAAGACTTTGATATTGTGTTTGAGGAGGTGATAGCTAAGAGAAACGAAGTACAGGCAAATTTTGTTGGGCTTTGTACCAAGCAGCTGTATGAAACAACTCCAAGTTTGGACGAAATCAAGGCGTATTCAGATAATTGCGTAAAGCTTACAACAGGCTTAAATCTACCGCTGCTTCAACAGAATTCCCGGCTTTGGATAATTGTGCTCTAGTAACCAGGTATGTAAACCATCATGCAGTGTTGCCACCATTACCATAGCCAGTTTTCGAAGGCAACCGAGCAGAGTGGACAGGATTTGCAGAGTTATTTAATTCCATGATTGGAAGTACCACATTTCACTAATGTCCAAAAACTACATTATTTACTAGGTTGCCTGAAAGGTGATGATAGTGAATTATTAAGTAACATACCACTGACAGACAAAAATTATGTCATATGGGGGAGGTTGGAAAATAAATTTTGTAGTTAACGAATAACTGCAACTTTGCACGTTCAGAGAATTTTGCATCATCGATAGTTGTAATGAAAGAGCCCTAACTAAGTATGTTTGAACCGTTGAGGAGAACTTGAATGCCCTAAAGGCACATAAATATCCTGTTGCAGAGTGGGATTTTTTGTTGTTTAACATATTGTTGGAATAGTAGGATTATTCCTTACACAACAAGATTTTCTGCTATTCCCATGCCTAGAACACGTCCACATTGAACGACTGTAAATACTGTCAACAGTGATGAGTTATCTCGGACACTGCTTCTCGCCTACACAAAGCAAGGAAGACAGCTTGCTTCCTCTCCCTGTCTGAATATTTCACGTTGAGTGCAGAGTGGCTGCACGGGCGGCGGGAGCATCTGCCGAGTGGGCAAATGATTTCATACTGTATTTGGTAGCGAGATCCAGTATTCCTTATACTGCTCAATGCGCATCTCGAAAACTTTCACATCAAAAACCTGTGTTCGAAATGCTACATAGGTCGTTAATAGTTATTGTAATCTGAAGTAGTAATCCGGAGTCATAGTAAAAAGTCGTAAGTAAAAGTCATAATCCTAAACCGTTATCAATAACCCAAAGCAGAAATTAAAAGTGGAAGTTGAAAGCACAATGACAGCGAATGACTACAGAAATACAAAATATTGTCACATTTAAAAAAGGCACTATTTTATTTTGAGAGAAACGCATCTGCTTGGGATGGGTATAGGGTTGAGTTTTCAAGCCGGAAGAACGTGTCGGAGGCGTCCCAGCGGCAGAAGGATTAATGGTATGGGGAAAGAGGGCGAGGGGGACAGCTGTGGGAGGTGTAGCTACAGCAGATAACAAAAGTGTGTTTCACACGGTCACTAAACTCATTGCAAGCCCGCTTCACACGATATCACGGAAGTTGTTTCATCTGAAAAAATAACTACATATTTCACGGAAAAATTCTAAGATTTTTTTGTTGGTTCCTCAAAAAGACCTCATTATAACCTATTTCTCGCTATTATGGGATTCTACTGAAAATGCAATTTATTAAGTGTTCTATTAAATTTGAGCATTCTATAATTTTCAGCACAAATGAAAACTTCATAATGGATTCAGGATTGGTATAATTAAATACACACCTAATGACAGGCTGTTGTTCAGTCTTCAGGAAGTTGATAAGGGTGTCGAGCAACTGTGGATACTGACTGTATGGTTTGACTACATGACCAGTAGAACCAACCAACTGTCCCAATGTCCACAGAGCAACACCCCTTTTCTCGGGTGAGCTGGCATCACTCAGCATCTCCAGTAGGATAGTTAGTAACTCTCCCATCCATTGCTGCATCTCTGCTCCATTCACCTGAATCAATCAAATAGTTTAGCAAAGCCTCTAAGTTCGTATCATATACAGTACATACAGTGGCATCAGTGAGAATATTTAGGATACAACAGCTTAGAGTTTAAAACTATAAAAATTCAACTGAGCACAGACACAAACTCATGCATAGTAGGTATGCAAAAACACACAACACAAACATTCACAAACACAACACACACACTACCACACACAGAGGAGATGTGTAACACAAAATAAAAACGAGACAAAAACTTAAAAACACAGGAGGGTAAAAAAATTAGTGAAAAAGTTTCAAATATTTTTATGATAACCAACTACAAAAGTATTAATTGAATAATTAACATGTGTTATAGAAATAAGTAGCTAAAGACCATGTTCATTCTAGTAAAAAAACGAAGAAAGATAAAAAATGGGAAAGAGTTTATAGAAACTAAAGTTCGAGGATAATACAAACACATAATAAGATTAACACTATGAAAAGAACAGATAATAAAAGATCTGAAACAAAAAAAAAAAAAATCCAAAAGAGTTGTACACACACTACCACAGAACACTTAAGTGAACTAAAAGCATGTATGGAGAATGAAGTGTGATGACACTTACTTCAGCCAGATCACCAATGGCAGTAAGAACACTGACAATAACACCAGGGTTGAGCTCTTGCTCTTTCAGCTTGGGTACCAGCACTTTCAAGATGGGCTCCATATACGGCCTTATGAGCCTGGGAGCGTTCACCACCAGGTGGTCCAGCATGCGCGCACTCTGCTCCTTGTTGCGGCCCATACCACTGTGCTCCAGCTCAATCAGGAACTATCAACAACCACACCAATGCTGCACCTACACACGCTGGCTACTATCACTACAAGAGCCATCCACTGTCTGCCTGTTAATGTCATCATCAACCACCACACAAATGAAATATGGAACTGTTTATTCATTATGGCCACCTTCACTCTTAATGTAGGTGCATTAAGAGCCCTATACTGTATGCGTGCTTGATGTACAGAAACAGTAAGTGATAAAGTCTAGACTGGCTCGTGTGTCAACAACCGTGTCGCCTTTACGCACAAGGTGTAAAAACAGGGTGCAGTGTTTTGGTCATTGGTTTTTTATTACGATACTTCAAGTAATGAGCCTACTATTTTACTTACGGAAAGTTCAGAAGTTCAGCGCATGCTTCTATGTTTTTGTTTTAAGATCCCCGTTGGAATTTATATGTGGCAGCAGTCTCAAAAAGCAGTTTTTAGCCATTTTGCGATGCCTCAAAACCATGTTTCTAAGACCAATATCTAGGAACTAAAAATACAGAAATGCAGTTTTAAATGTGTCTTCTTATAGTAGGTAAAGATATTGAATTCACATTTCGTAGTATTTCTTAAAACAAACTTTCTCCTAACAAGCTGCAACACAGCTTATACACCAGCTGTATAGTGCTCTTAATGTTACTAAAAATATATACAGTAAAAAGAATATTACAGCATGTCTGAATATTCACTAAACAACAGGTCTCATATATTTCACATAAAATTGCAGAAAAACCACAAAGAAATGAAAATTGTAAAAACCAAAACCTATAAAACAAACAGCAAAGAACATTATTCAACATGAAACTATTTTTAATGTTAAACTTTTACTGTATTGGTAGAGAACAACATTTTAATTTCCAGCTCACCAAACATGTTTTACTAGATAGTATGCTGATACCATTATGAACAAGAAGGCTGGACATAGAGAAGAGAAGGACATAGAGAAGAGACGGACATAGAGAAGAGACAGACAACTTAGAAAGTTTTGGTTGGTATTCTACAACTACAACGTACAATTACACTCTTAATAACTAAAATTTTATTTAAATGAGAGTACCTTCTGACCAGTGGCATTGTCTGGCACTATTCCCACACGCAAAAATCCGGGGACTGACCTAGCCGGGAATTGAACATTGGTTGCCTTGGTGAGTGGCGAGTGCTTTAGCCACTGTGCCAACCGTGGCCAATATATAAAAAAAATGAGTTTAATTAGAAATACAGTAATACCAGAATAGTACTTTTATTAACTTGATGCTCCTCTTCCACTGGACAACACTAATAAGGTATTTTATCTTCTGTTGCAACCAATAACATATACAACCACATCTCAATGTAAGGTTACTATAAAATGTAGATAAGAGTGTACAAGCACTTACAGCGCTGTAAGTACTTGTACACTCCTATATACATTTTACAGTAATTAGTAGCCAAGCTGCATTTTCCCGTCTTTACATATTTTCGTTGTTTACTTGGTCAATGTAAGGTTAGGTTAGGTACCAGCCCTAAAAAATATGTAGCAGATGCTCTCGGCAAGCTCTCTTTAAGTTGTTCCACGAGATTTGTTAAAGAAGGACACCTACTACCATTTTTCCTGATCTGCACCGAAACTGCAGGCTAAAATACTGGGGCATTAAAATCTGTTAGTATTTCAAGGCTACATGAAGGAAGAATATTATCTAGAAGAATGTAATTAGCTCTAAATTACTTTGATTCTACAGTATGTACTATTAAGGAGGAAACAGGGAACATGAACTAGCTCGATGTGGCCTCTTCACGTTATGAACCAGACAACTGACCTTAGCAAAGACATTCCAAGCTAGAACTATTTATCAAATAAACTTACCTGAATGAGAGTTTTCCTGAGAGATGGCATGACATATGCTGGATTGATGGAACTCAGCCTCCCAATGGTACATATAGCCAATTCACGAATTTCAAAAACTTCGTCATTCATGGACACAAAGAGAGCACTTAAGTTCTCTGCTTGAGCCAGATGATTGTCAAAGCTGTTATCAAGTGACTCCAGCACACAAAACCGCACATCAGCATCTGGCAAAACAGACACAACTTTCACAATGTGTATATACAACTAATGTTTCTTTGAGGGGACGAGGGAGGGGAACTATTTTTTTTAATAAACATTAGGCCCCCACAATTATTTTCCCACTAACCAATACACTGCAATACTTCCATGCATTATCCATTCATGTCATGCAGCTACACATGAACAAATAGACAATTTTACAGCAATATACGCATGAACACATTTCACTTTTGTTTTCAAAAAGACTATTGCAACGTAAGTAAATTATATTGAATAAAATCTTGGAGCAATATGCTGTCCCAGACAACCAGGGACAACAAAAATCAAAAAGGAAAACCATCCAACATTAGCTTGTAAAATAAAAAGCAATAATAAAGACCACGAGGAATTTCTCAGCTAAAACACAAAGATATACTTAAAAACATAACTGAATAATCAGAACAACTTAATAAATTAAGGACAACACAATAAAATACAACACAGATAGGAATTTATTAAGACAAGTCAGACTACACACAAGACTGGATGATAACGAGGACTTCAAAGATGTACAACTGCACAAAACAATGAAGATGGTACAGAACATTAAGAGTTTCCATAAACAAGCTTGTGGTGATGTTTTGGGAGCTGGGCTGACATTTGCTCATGTCCTCAGACAAATGTGTTCTCTATGCTTACAGTCAGGAACATTTGTATGGAATTTAAAATTACCTTTATAAAAAAATTTTTTATACATACAGCAGAACCATGAATGACGAAATGCCACGAGACCCAAAAATGTTTACGATAAATCAATGTTTCGTTAAATCCGACTTAATGTCCCCTCTCTCCAAAAAAAAGTTACATCTTCAGGCATGTTTCATCGGAATTTAAGGTAATTTTAAAAAAGTCTGTTGTCTCAAAACAATAACAAAACACATTTACCTACAACAGGTAAGCCACAGCCTAGAAAGAAAAAAACAGCGAAATAAACTTCAAAAGTTTCCAGTGGAACGCTTGGCAAGCGTGCGCATGGTGAGTTGGGCCGCCGCGCGCCATCAACACATGAGAAGTGATGACTAACACAGCTGAGCCGTCGATCTTTCCATCTCTCTCCCGCCCACTCCCCCAACAAAATTCATGAAATTCCCATGGGGGAAAAAAATTGCAACCAAAACTGAATTAAAAGTTTGCAAGACAACAGTCAAATAATAATTAAATATGCACTGCGGCAGCTGCCATTGTAGCTTGTAGGTAGCTGTGCTCATGCAACAAACGCTGTCTGCTCGCTAAAAATACTTTGCACTCAAGCAGTTTTAAGCTTCGGAGAAACAAACTGTTTACAATTACCGGTAATAAATTTGTTTGTTCTAAAAATTTCTGCACATATATTAATTCGCTGGTTTTATCACAGGGCTAGACAGAAAATAATCACACTGGACACCACTGCATTCCACCTGTACTAGAACTAATAGAGCACACTGTACCGCAGCGCTTTCTAACGGAGATGTGAAGCGAATTAGTTCCTGTGTTGTACACTACCGCACTGTGTGGATCTAAATGCTCGCTCACTCGCGAGCCGCTAGGATGAGGATCTAGGCTTGCGCTTGCCGCTTGGCCTTGTTACGCAACACAGCATCGCTTGCTCGGGCGCACCGGCGCGTGCTTCATCTCAGTCTCTCCCGCGGCCAAAGTTTACAACGAATATTAATGATTTTTTTATTTTGTTTCTCTACAGATGGTTTCAGCTTATCAATGGAGAAATAAGTATATACAGTAGAGCCACGATTTAACGAACTCGGGAATAAAGAAAACAGTGATTTAACGAAAGGATTTTAAGAAACCTTCAAAAAATAACAAAAAAAAAAATTATTAAATGACTAAGTGACGTTTGTAGATTGGAAAATTAATTATAAAGTAAGTCTGTAAAAATACTAGCACTGGCCGCAGTATAATACTTATTTCTCCGTAGAAAAGCTTAAACCATCAGTCGAGAAACAAAAAAAAAATTGTTAAAATTCACTGAAAACTTTGGCCACGGAAGTCATTTTGAGATAAGCATGCATGGGCACAGCCGAGCGAGTAATGCTCTGTTGTAAAACAAGCGCGCGCCTAGATCCTTATTCTAGCAGCTGGCGACTGAACTAGCATCTAGGTAGCCAGTCTCCACAGCGCGGCGGAAGACAGCGCAGGAACTAATTCACAGATAGTGTGTTGCGTCATATCATTGATCTCATCCCTCCTCAGCTAGGTGGGAGTAGCGGAACCGGTTTTCCCCTCCACTAGCTTGTGTGACCTCGCTGTGGGTATATATTTATAGCTTCGGTTATGTGTGTTTCAGTTGAGCTCGCGCCTGAGTTGAGACCGCATCATGCCTCGTTGTCGACGCCGTGGTGGTTCCCGTCGTCTGGCAGTGAAATCAGGTATTCAGAGTACAACTATTATGACTCTCAAGTTGCGGATCAAAAATATCTCTATTCGTTTGGTGGCATTCGTGGTGATGTTACTCGTCCTGCACGCCCTCGATGGGTTAGAATTCAACTTGCTTATGGACAATCATCTAGTGCTTCTCTAGTTGCTGCCACCTATAACCCAATTGTTTAGATTCGCCTTTATTCTGCTCCTCATGACGTCGTTGCACAGAGTAAACCAATCTTAGTCTCGTTCACTGCTCGCACGGTGACTGTCCGTGCTCCCGCTTTCACTGACTTTGGAATTTATGAAGTCAAAGACATCTTACTTTCAATTATGGTGACACATATGGGCACTGCTGGACGTTCGTTAACGTGGGCATGCCAATTAATGATACAGTATAAAGATCAAGTAACTGCGGATTTGGTATCATTACGCGGAGTGCCGGAGTGCGACATGTCCGATGAAGATGATGATTTTAGTGATGTACTTTCTGTCTTGTGACTTTGAACTTGCTATGTGATCCGCTACATATTGCGACGCCTCTGCTTTCACCTTCGGGTGGGGTAGAGGTGACTCCAGCTATGGCAAGGCCTCGACGTGACACTGGAGCTTGTTCGTACCAACTTGCCAACCACGTGACTTACAACCACGTGGCGGGAAACACACAGAATGTTAATGTTGCCAGAGCAGTGCTAGTATTTTTAACAGAGTTACATTACAATTAATATTCCATTTTATCAAAGTCGCTTAGTTACTTGATACATTTATTTGTTATTTTTTTAAGGTTCCCAAAAATTCTTACGTTAAATCGCTGTTTTCGTTATTCACGAGTTTGTTAATTCGGGGCTCTACTGTATGTCACTGAAACTAGAGTGCATCAAGAAATACAACTTAAATACATTTTAACTTACAAAATGTCACACAATTAGGAAAAGGTAGAAGGAATATGCTGGTAAAGTGACAACTACTGGCTGGTAAGCTAGAAATAAGAGCTGTTGCATGATGGATACCAAGATTTAATTTCTTCAATAGCAATACCTATAACTGTTTACAAAAACATGTACTACAAGTTTAATTTGTAACCTTGGAATCATCTAGGTTAGCTCAGGTAAGGGTGAGCAAAACAGGAAGATAATGAACAGACCACAAGCTATGGTCCTTCAACATAAAGACTGCAGAAGCAAAAAAGGAAGCAGGCACTGACCTGTGTCAGTGATGCCGACAACTAGCAGCTTGCCCAAGACGTCAGCAACAGTGGTGGTGACAGTGTCAGAGTGTCTGTTAGAAGTACTCTGAAGAGCCAGCCTCAGGAGCCTGCTGCAGGTGCGCACTGCTTCCAGCCGCACCTCCTGCTGCTCGTAGTTGAGGAAGTGGTCTGCACACCGCCGTACAAACTGCAGCAACGAGTGTCCTGTCAACATAACAGACACACTACATTCAGCATGTTGCTTCTAGCTGGAATGCTACGTGAAAAACAGGTAAAAAGATAATGTACAACAAAGATAAAAAGAAAAAAAAACAGCAATGATGGAATGTAGGGAAAGACTAGACCAAAAATAAAAATTGAATTGGAAAAAAAATGACACTACTAGAGACTGACTATAGAAGAAGAAAATGATACTGGAATAATCACATGTACAATACGTGCATGCATGCACATACCGCATGCACCATGTACACTATACATACTGAGAGTGGCATGCACACACATCACAAGCAGCATGCACATACCATGCATGCACACACTCTGCACGCACACATGTACACACACAAAATGCATGCAAAAAAAACATATACACACAAGGGCACTATGTGATTTATAGCTAGAGACAAGTGTTTTTGGAGACACGCGAAATCACAAAATTTGTTTTTTTTTTTTTTTGTTTGAATTCGCAAAATCATTAAATTAATTAAGTGCAAAATTACAAAAAAAAAAATTATTATTTTTTAAAGTGTTCCGTGGTAAATTATGCCTGATTCGAGATATTGATTATACGAATCGAGAAAACTGATTCTTCGACTGTGACAGCGAGTTTCGAGAGTATCAAAAGAGACATGAAAATGGCAGTTGTTTAGGTGAAAAAGTGATGCAATGTGTTTATTTAACCTTGTTTTACGTGATTTCCATTCATTTTTGTTTGAAAATTGTAGTGATAAAATTAATATTATATCGTTTAATACGGCAACATTAATTATGAACAAAGAAATTTACGTTTATAACTTTATAATAATGTTGTGACATATAATTTGCCAGAATGGGTGTCTCGGAAAATGACACAGTAAATTTTATTCACGCATAGCGTAAAATGCAAGGAACGAACAAAATTATTCAGCATAAATTTTCTGTCTACAAAAAAGAGTGAAAACAATGGGGGTAAATTGTTGTGTCTTAAATAAAATATGATGTGCATAAATTTATCTCGCTGTTTAAATAAATTGTTGGGCATACTGGAAAATATAGGTTCACCATAACCTAATATTAAGCACTGAATTTTCTGCATTGTTTTTAGAAACTGTCTGATTTTACTTGAGAAAAGTAATACCAACAACAATAGCTTATGCTTGCGACTAATGTTAGTTTATAAAACTGTATCCCCCATTCCATTCATATGTGAGCCGATTAAAGCCAAAGTGGTGTAAGTCAGGTTTTCTGTTTTTTTTAGTTTATGTAGGAACGCACTCTATAGACACAAATCTGTTTGTGGAAAAATGGTGTAAGTCGTAGCTTTGAAAATGAAGGCACAGATGGCAGCACTATTATTACATGAGAATGGAATAGAATATTCGTTAACAATCAAAGTGGAGTATGTCTGACTTACACCACATTGCTTTGCAACACTTCATGTTTAACCTTGACGTTTTGTGTAACATGCTTGAAGTACTGTCGTGAATAAGTGCAAGGTTTCTCTAATATTGTTCGTGTTTCGTTAACAATATGAATAGTGATTCAAGCGAAGAAGATCTCAGTAATTCAGGAACAGAATATTTACCGTCAAGTTCAGAATCTGAGTCTTCAGAATCAGGTAGGGTTAAAATTATTTTATTTTGTGTTTGTCAAAGAAAACATATTTTGTTTAATTTCCGAATATGTAAAAGCACCCTTGTATAAATGAAGTGTGTCCTGTGATCAAAGGAAAGTATGCCAAGTGAAGAGCATAAAATTAAAAACATGTTTTATAAAAATCTCAGTGTTGTTATTGCAATGTGGTTAGACATATTTTTAAATCATTATGGTTTGTACATTTATCTTAAAAACAATATACTTAGTTAAAACATTTATTCAATAAAGTAATTGTTTCTGAATTCTTAGGATTAATCCTCAAATTCTTGGATCCTTGTAGCCTTCACCAAAGTTTACACTTTACTGTCAAGGGTGCATTTCAATTTAAGTGTGTTGTCCGAATCGTCAATGCGTGTTAACGAGCCTGGTGTTAACACTATAAAGTTCAATTCTTGCAATAGAAAAATCTGACGCAATATTTGATAATTAAAATTATTTTGCGACTTACATAATTTAAAGTTTTTATAACAATCTGCTGAGTTATTATAATTTTTAAATTTATTAATAGTTTTATTGTAAACTTCAAAGTAATGTAAAGTGCAAAAAACCAATTATTGCAAATGCCAGTACTATTTTTAAATTCTAACACGTGAGAAATGTTTACAAAGATTGTTATCACTATAGTTACAATAATTTCAAGTTTCAGATGCTAATTATAAAGACGTGAGGCTAATAAAACATTGTGTGAGAAGAATAAATTAATGTAGATTTTATTAA
>PNEQ01047854.1:0-12732 GCA_003012365.1 Medauroidea extradentata
AGCGCAACAGGCCGGTCCTGGGTGTTAGTTCACCACACAGACCTAAGCACCTGGGAGCCCAACATGGTGGTCCTGTTTGTTATTTCACCACACAGATTTAAGCAACTTGCAGCGCAACAGGCCGGTCCTGGGTGTTAGTTCACCACACAGACCTAAGCACCTGGGAGCCCAACATGGTGGTCCTGTTTGTTATTTCACCACACAGATTTAAGCAACTTGCAGAGCAACAGGCCGGTCCTGGGTGTTAGTTCACCACACAGATTTAAGCACCTTGAAGTGCAACAGGGCGATCCTGGGTGTTAGTACACCTCACAGACTTAAGCACCCAAAAGTACAACATAGTGGTCCTGAGTGTTAGTTCACCTCATCGACTTAGCACCTGTGAGCACAACATGGTTGTCCTGGATGTTAGTTCACCTAACAGAATTAAGCACCCCGGAGCACAACAAGGTGTTTCTGGGTGTTAGTTTACTCAGAGTTAAGCACCCCGGAGCACAGCAAGGTGGTACTGTGTGTTAGTTCACCACACAGATTTAATTACCCGGGAGCAAAACAAAGTGGTACTGGGTGTTAGATCACCACACAGAGTTAAGTACCCTTGAGCACATTAAGGTGGTACTGGTTAATAGTTCACCGTACAGAGTTAAGAACCCGGGAGCACATTAAGGTGGTCCTGGGTGTTAGTTCACCACACAGATTTGCGCACCTTGGAGCACAACATGGTGGTCGTTGGTGTTAGTACACCACACAGATTTTAGCCCCCGGGAACACAATAAGGTGGTACTGGGTAATAGTTCACCGTACAGAGGTAAGAAACCGGGAGCACAATAAGGTGATACTTGCTGTTAATACGCCACACAGATTTAAGCTCCTGGGAGCACATATGGAGGTACTGGGTGATTGTTCACCGTACAGAGTTAAGAACCTGGGAGCACAACAAGGTGGTATTGGGTGTTAGATCACCACACAGATTTAAGCACCTGGGAGCCCATCATGGTGGTCCTGATTGTTAGTTCACCACACAGATTTAATTACCCGGGAGCAAAACAAAGTGGTACTGGGTGTTAGATCACCACACAGATTTAATTACCCGGATCACAATAAGGTGGTACTGGGTAATAGTTTACCGTACAGAGTTAAGAACCCGGGAGCACAACAAGGTGGTATTGGGTGTTAGTTCAACACACAGATTAAGCACCCGAGAGCACAAGGTGGTCTTGGGTGTTATTTCACCACACAGATTTAATATCACTGAGCACAACAAGGCGGTCCTGGGTTTTAGTTCACCACACAGACTTAAGTACCTGCAAGCCCAACACAGTGGTCCTGGGTGTTAGTTCACCACACAGATTTAAGCACCCTGGAACACAACAAGGTCATCCTGTGGGTTAGTTTACCACACAGATTTAAGCACCCTGGAGCACAAACAGGTGGTCATGGATGTTAGTTTACCTAACAGATTTAAGCCTCCTGGAGCACAATAACATGATCCTGGGTGATAGTTCGTATCTCATGTGTAAGGAACCGAGATCTTAACAAGGGGGTCCTGGTATTAGTTTACCTCACAGATTTAATCACCCGAGAGCACAACTTGGTGGTCCTGGATGTTAGTTCATCACACGGATTAAAGTACCCTGGAGCACTGCAGTGTGGTCTTGGGTGTTAGTGCGCCTAACAGATTTAAGCACCTGGTAGCACAACATGGTGGTCCTGGGTGTTATTTCACCACACAGACATAAGCACCTGGGAGCCCAATATGGTGGTCCTTGTTAGTTCACCACACAGAATTAAGCACCTGGGAGCCCAACATGGTGGTCCTGGTGTTAGTTCACCACACAGTCTTAAGCACCTGGGAGCCCAATATGGTGGTCCTTGTTAGTTCACCACACAGAATTAAGCACCTGGGAGCCCAACATGGTGGTCCTGGTTGTTAGTTCACCACACAGACTTAAGCACCTGGGAGCCCAATATGGTGGTCCTTGTTAGTTCACCACACAGAATTAAGCACCTGGGAGCCCAACATGGTGGTCCTGGGTGTTAGTTCACCACACAGACATAAGCACCTGGGAGCCCAAAATAGTGGTCCTGGGTGTTAGTTAACCATACAGACTTAAGCAACTTGGAGTGCATCATTGTGGTCCTGGGGGTTAGTTAACCACACAGACTTAAGCACCTGGGAGCCCAATATGGCGGTCCTGGTGTTAGTTCACCACACAGACTTAAGCACCTGGGAGCCCAATATGGTGGTCCTTGTTAGTTCACCACACAGAATTAAGCACCTGGGAGCCCAACATGGTGGTCCTGGTGTTAGTTCACCACACAGACTTAAGAACCTGGGAGCCCAATATGGTGGTCCTTGTTAGTTCACCACACAGAATTAAGCACCTGGGAGCCCAACATGGTGGTCCTGGTTGTTAGTACACCACACAGACTTAAGCAACCTGGAGCGCAACATGATGGTCCTGGTTGTTAGTTCACCACACAGACTTATGCTCCTGGGAGCCCAATATGGCGGTCCTTGATGTTAGTTCACCACACAGACTTAAGCAAATGGGAATTCAACATGGTGGTCCTGGGTGTTAGTTCACCACACTGAATTAAGCACCTTAGAGCTTAACATGGTGTTCCTGGTTGCTAGTTCACCACAAAGACTTAAGCTCCTTGGAGCCCAACATGGTGGTCCTGGTTGTTAGTTCACCACACAGACGTAAGCACCAGGAAGCTCAACACAGTTGTCCTGGTTCTTAGTTCACCACACCGATTTAAGCACCTGTGAGCTCAACATGGTGGTCCTTGGTTGTTAGTTCACCTAACAGATTTAAGCACATGGGAGCCCATCATGGTGGTCCTGGGTGTTAGTTCACCACACAGACTTAAGCACCTGGGAGACCAACATGGTGGTCCTGGGCGCATGGTTCACCAAACAGACTTAAGCACCTGGGAAATCAACATTGTGGTCCTGGTTTTTAGTTCACCACTCATATGTAAGCACCCGAAATCTCAACAAGGGGGTCCTGGGTATTATTTACCCACACCGATAATAGCACCCTGGAGCACTAGAAGGGGGTACTTAGTGTTAGTTCATCTCACAGATTTCAGTACCCTGGAGCACAACAAAGTCGTACAGTGGGTTAGTTTACCACACAGATTTAAGCACCAGGGTGCACAAAAAGGTGGTCATGGGTGTTCGTTTACCTAACAGATTTAAGCCCCCAGAAGCACAACATGATACTGGGTGATAGTTCACATCTCATATGTAAGCACCCGGGATCGAAACAAGGGGGGCCTGGATATTAGTTCACCACCGACTTAAGCACCTGGGAGCTCAACACAATTGTCCTGGTTCTTAGTTCACCACACAGACTAAGCACCTGTGAGCTCAACATGGTGGTCCTGGGTGTTAGTTCACCTAACAGATATAAGCACATGGAAGTTCAACATGGTGGTCCTGGGTGTTAGTTTACCACACAGAATTAATCACCTGGGAGCCCAACATGGTGCTCGTGGGTGTTAGTTCACCACACAGACTTAAGCAACTTGGAGCGCAACATGATGGTCCTTGTTGTTAGTTCACCACACAGACATAAGCTCCTGGGAGCCCAATATGGCGGTCCTTGATGTAAGTTCACCACTCAGACTTAAGCAACTGGGAGTTCAACATGGCGGTCCTGGGTGTTAGTTCACCACACAGAATTAAGCACCTTAGAGCTTAACATGGTGTTCCTGGTTGCTAGTTCACCACACAGACATAAGCACCTGGGAGCCCAAAATAGTGGTCCTGGTTGTTAGTTCACCATACAGACTTAAGCAACATGGAGTGCATTATTGGGGTCCTGGGGGTTAGTTAACCACACAGACTTAAGCACCTGGGAGCCCAATATGGTGGTCCTTGTTGTTAGTTCACCACACAGAATTAAGCACCTGGGAGCCCAACATGGTGCTCCTGGTTGTTAGTTCACCACACAGACTTAAGTATCTGGGAGCCCAACATGGTGGTCCTGGGTGTTAGTTCACCACACACAATTAGGCACCTGGGAGCCCAACATGGTGGTCCTGGTTGTTAGTTCATCACACAGACTTAAGTTCCCGGGATCACAATAAGGTGGTACTGGGTAATAGTTCACTATACAGAGTTAAGAACCCGGGAGCACAATTAGGTGGCCCTGGCTGTTAGTTCACCAGACAGATTCAAGACATCGGCATCACAATAAGGTGGTACTGGGTAATAGTTTACCGTACAGAGTTAAGAACACGGGAGGACAACAAGGTGGTATTGGGTGTTAATTCACCACACAGATGTAATATCCCTGAGCACAACAAGGTGGTCTTGGGTGTTAGTTCACCACAGAGAGTTAAGCACCCTGGAGCACAAGGTGGTCTTGGGTGTTATTTCACCACACAGATTTAATATCCCTGAGCACAACAAGTTGGTCCTGGGTGATATTTCACAACACAGATTGAAGCAACCAACAGGGATATCAACATGGAGGTCCTAGCTGTTAGTTCACCACACAGTTATAAGCACCAAGTAGCCCAATAAGGTTGTCCTGGGTGTAAGTTCACCACACAGATTTAAGTTACTGGGAGCACAACATGGTTGTTCTGGGTGTTAGTTCTCCACTCATATCTAAGTGCCCGGGATCTCAACAGAGGGGTCCTGGGTATTAGTTCACCACACTGATAATAGTGCCCTGGAGAACTAGAAGGGTGTTCTTGGTGTTAGTTCACCACACAGATTTAAGCACCCGAGAGCACAACTTGGTGGTCCTGGTTGTTAGTTCTTCACACAGATTAATGTACCCTGGAGTGCTGCAGGGTGGTCCTTGGTGTTAGTTCACCTAACAGATTTAAGCACCTGGGAGAGCAACATGGTGGTACTGGGTGTTAGTGCACCACACAGATTTAAGCGCCTGGTAGCCCAAAATGGTTGTCCTGGATGTTAGATCAACACACAGACTTACGCAACTTGGAGCCTAACATTGTGGTCCTGGTTGTTAGTTCACCACACAGATTTAAGCACCTGGGAGAGCAGCATGGTGGTTCTGGGTGTTAGTTCACCACACAGACCTAAGCACCTGGGAGCCCAACATGGTGGTCCTGTTTGTTATTTCACCACACAGATTTAAGCAACTTGCAGCGCAAAAGGCCGGTCCTGGGTGTTAGTTCACCACACAGATTTAAGCACCTTGAAGTGCAACAGGGCGATCCTGGGTGTTAGTACACCTCACAGACTTAAGCACCCAAAAGTACAACATAGTGGTCCTGAGTGTTAGTTCACCTCATCGACTTAGCACCTGTGAGCACAACATGGTTGTCCAGGATGTTAGTTCACCTAACAGAATTAAGCACCCCGGAGCACAACAAGGTTGTTCTGGGTGTTAGTTCACTCAGAGTTAAGCACCCCGGAGCACAGCAAGATAGTACTGTGTGTTAGTTCACCACACAGATTTAATTACCCGGGAGCAAAACAAAGTGGTACTGGGTGTTAGATCACCACACAGAGTTAAGCACCCGGAGGCACATTAAGGTGGTACTGGTTAATAGTTCACCGTACAGAGTTAAGAACCCGGGAGCACAATAAGGTGGTCCTGGGTGTTAGTTCACCACTTAGATTTGCGTACCCTTGAAGCACAACATGGTGGTCCTTGGTGTTAGTTCACCACACAGATTTTAGACCCCGGGAACACAATAAGGTGGTACTGGGTAATAGTTCACCGTACAGAGGTAAGAAACCGGGAGCACAATAAGGTGGTACTTGGTGTTAGTTCGCCACACAGATTTAAGCTCCTGGGAGCACAATAAGGAGGTACTGGGTGATTGTTCACCTTACAGAGTTAAGAACCTGGGAGCACAACAAGGTGGTATTGGGTGTTAGTTCACCACACAGATTTAAGCACCTGGGAGCCCATCATGGTGGTCCTGGTTGTTAGTTCACCACACAGATTTAATTACCCAGGAGCAAAACAAAGTGGTACTGGGTGTTAGATCACCACACAGATTTAATTACCCGGATCACCTTAAGGTGGTACTGGGTAATAGTTTACCGTACAGAGTTAAGAACCCGAGAGCACAAAAAGGTGGTCTTGGGTGTTATTTCACCACACAGATTTAAGCAACTTGGAGCGCAACAGGCCGATCCTGGGTGTTAGTTCACAACACATATTTAAGCACCTTGGATCGCAACAGGCCGGTCCAGGGTGTTTGTTCACCACACAGATTTAAGCACCTGGGAGCACAATATGGTGGTTGTGGGTAATTGTCGCTACACATATTTAAACGCCCTGGAGTTATGCATGCCGGTCCTGGGTGTTAGTTCACCACACATATATAAGCACCTTTGAGCGCAAAAATGCGTTCCTGGGTGTTAGTTCACCACACATATTTAAGCACCCGGATCACAATAAGGTGGTCCTAGGTGTTACTTCACCTATCAGACTTAAGTACCTGGGTGCCCAACATGGTGGTCCTGGTTGTTATTTCAACACACAGATTTAAGCAACTTGGAGCGCAACAGGCCGGTCCTGGGTGTTTGTTCACCACACAGATTTAAGCACCTGGGAGCACAACATAGTGGTCCTGGGTATTAGTTCACCACTCAGAGTTAAGCACCTTGGAGCACTGCATGGCGGTCCTGGGTGTTAGTTCACCACACAGATTTAAGCACCTTGGAGCACTAAAGAGCGGCACTGGGTGTTAGTTCATTACACAGATTTAAGCACCCGGATCACAATAAGGTGGTCCTAGGTGTTAGTACACCACACAGACGTTAGCACCTTGGTCAACATGCTGGTCCTGGTTGTTATTTCACAGATTTAAGCGAGGGTAATAGTTTACCGTACAGAGTTAAGAACACGGGAGCACAACAAGGTGGTATTGGGTGTTAGTTCACCACACAGATGTAATATCCCTGAGCACAACAAGGTGGTCCTGGGTGTTAGTTCACCACAGAGAGTTAAGCACCCTGGAGCACAATAAGGTGTTCTTGGGTGTTAGTTCACCACACAGATTTAAGCACCCGAGAGCACAAGGTGGTCTTGGGTGTTATTTCACAACACAGATTTAATATCTCTGAACACAACAATGCGGTCCTGGGTGGGAGTTCACCACACAGATTAAAGCACCTTGGAGTGCAAACGAGCGGTCGTGGGTGTAAGTTCAATACATAGACTTAAGCACCCGGATCACAATAAGGTGGTCCTGGGTGTTAGTTCACCACGCAGATTTAAGCCTCCGGGAGAACAATAAGGTAGTACTGGGTAATAGTTCACCGTACAGAATTAAGAACCCTCGAGCATAACAAGGTGGTATTGGGTGTTAGTTCACCACACAGTTTTAAGCACCCGAGGGAACAAGGTGGTCTTGGGTGTTATTTCACAACACAGATTTAATATCTCTGAGCAGAACAATGCGGTCTTGCGTGTTAGTTCACCACACAGATTTAAGCACTTTGGAGCACAACATGGTGGTCCTTGGTGTTAGTTCACCACACAGATTTAAGCCCCCGGGATCACAATAAGGTTGTACTGGGTAATAGTTTACCGTACAGAGTTAAGAATACGGGAGCACAACAAGGTGGTATTGTGTGTTAGTTCACCACACAGATGTTATATCCCTGAGCATAACAAGGTGGTCTTGGGTGTTAGTTCACCACAGAGAGTTAAGCACCTTGAAGCGCAACATGTCGGTCCTTGGTTTTAGTTCACCACACAGATTTAAGCACCTGGGAGCACAACATAGTGGTCCTGGGTGTTAGTTCACCACACAGATTTAAGCCCCCGGGATCACAATAAGGTTGTACTGGGTAATAGTTTACCGTACAGAGTTAAGAATACGGGAGCACAACAAGGTGGTATTGTGTGTTAGTTCACCACACAGATGTTATATCCCTGAGCATAACAAGGTGGTCCTTGGTGTTATTCACCACACAGATTTAAGCACCTTGGAGCGCAACAGGTCGGTCCTTGGTGTTAGTTCACCACATAGATTTAAGCACCTGGGAGCACAACATAGTGGTCCTGGGTGTTAGTTCACCACACAGATTTAAGCACCTTGAAGCGCAAAAGAGTGGTTCTGGATGTTAGTTCACCACACAGATTTAAGCACCCGGATCACAATAATGTGGTCGTAGGTATGAGTTCACCACACAGACTTAAGCACCTGGGAGCACAACATAGTGGTCCTGGGTGTTAGTTCACCACACAGATTTAAGCCCCCGGGATCACAATAAGGTTGTACTGGGTAATAGTTTACCGTACAGAGTTAAGAATACGGGAGCACAACAAGGTGGTATTGTGTGTTAGTTCACCACACAGATGTTATATCCCTGAGCATAACAAGGTGGTCCTTGTTGTTATTTCACCACACAGATTTAAGCACCTGGGAGCACAACAGGCCGTTTCTTTGGTGTTTTTTCACCACACAGATTAAACACCTGGGATAACAACATGGTGGTCCTGGGTGTTAGTTCACCACACAGAGTTAAGCACCCAGGAGCGCTGCATGGAAGTCCTGGGTATTAGTTGACCACACAGATTTAAGCACCTTGGAGCGAAAAGAGTGATTCATTGTGTTAGTTCACCACCCAGATTTAAGCACCCGGATTACAATAAGGTGGTCCTAGGTGTTAGTTCACCACACAGACTTAAGCACCTGGGTGCCCAACATGTTGGTCCTGATTGTTATTTCACCAGACAGATTAAACACCTTGGAGCGCAACAGGCCGGACCTGGGTGTTAGTTCACCACACTGATTTAAGCACCTTGGAGCGCAACGGTGCGTTCCTGGGTGTTAGTTCACCACACAGATTTAAGCACCTTGGAGCTCAACGGGGCGTTCCAGGGTGTTAGTTCACCACACATATTTAAGAACCCAACAGCACAAGATGACGGCCCTAGATGGTAGTTCACCACACATATTAAAGCACCTTGGCGTGCAAAACAGAGCGTTCGTGGGTGTAAGTTCACTACATAGACTTAAGCACCCGGATCACAATAAGGTGGTCCTGGGTGTTAGTTCACCACACAAATTTAAGCCCCCGGGAGAATAATAAGGTGGTACTTGGTAATAGTTCACCGTACAGAATTAAGAACCCTGGAGCACAACAAGGTGGTATTGGGTGTTAGTTCACCACACAGTTTTAAGCACCCGAGAGCACAAGGTGGTCTTGGGTGTTATTTCACAACACAGATTTAATATCTGTGAGCACAACAATGCAGTCCTGGGTGTTAGTTCATCACACATATTTAAGCACCTTGGAGCACAACATGGTGGTCCTTGGTGTTAGTTCACCACACAGACATAACCCCCCGGGATCACAATAAGGTGGTACTAGGTAATAGTTCACCGTACAGAGTTAAGAACCCGGGAGCACAATAAGGTGGCCCAGGCTGTTAGTTCACCAGACAGATTTAAGCCCCCGGGATCACAATAAGGTGGTTCTGGTTAATAGTTTACTGTACAGAGTTAAGAACACGGGAGCACAACAAGGTGGTATTGGGTGTTAGTTCACCACACAGAGGTAATATCCCTGAGCACAGCAAGGTGGTCCTGGGTGTTAGTTCACCACAGAGAGTTTAGCACCCTGGATCACAATAAGGTGTTCTTGGGTGTTTGTTCACCACACAGAATTAAGCACTCGATAGCACAAGGTTGTCTTGGGTGTTATTTCACCACACAGATTTAATATCCCTGAGCACAAGAAGTTGGTCCTGGGTGTTATTTCACAACACAGATTGAAGCAACCAACAGGGATATCAACATGGCGGTCCTAGCTGTTAGTTCACCACACAGTTTTAAGCACCCACTAGCCCAATAAGGTTGTCCTGGTTGTAAGTTCACCACACAGATTTAAGTAACTGGGAGCACAACATGGTTGTTCTGGGTGTTAGTTCTCCACTCATATCTCAACAGAGGGATCCTTGGTATTAGTTCACCACACAGACTTAAGCACCCTAAAGTACAACATAGTGGTCCTGAATGTTAGTTCACCTCACTGACTTAAGCACCTGTGAGCACAACATTGTTGTCCTGGATGTTAGTTCACTTAACATAATTATGCACCCCTGAGCACAACAAGGTGGTTCTGGGTGTTAGTTCACTCAGAGTTAAGCACCCCGGAGCACAACAAGGTGGTACTGGGTGTTAGTTCACCACACAGATTTAATTACCCGGGAGCAAAACAAAGTGGTACTGGGTGTTAGATCACCACACAGAGTTAAGCACCCGGGAGCACATTAAGGTGGTTCTGGGTAATAGTTCACCGTACAGAGTTAAGAACCCGGGATCACAATAAGGTGGTCCTGGGTGTTAGTTCACCACACAGATTTGAGCACCTTGGAGCACAACATTGTGGTCCTTGGTGTTAGTTCACCACACAGAGTTAAGCACCCGGGAGCACATTACGATGGTTCTGGGTAATAGTTCACCGTACAGAGTTAACAACCCGGGAGCACAATAAGTTGATCCTGGGTGTAAGTTCACCACACAGATTTAAGCACCCAGGAACAAATCAAGACGGTCCTTTGTGTTAGTTCACCACACAGATTTAAGCTCATGGGATCACCAAAAAAATTGGTTCTGGTTGTTAGTTCACCACACAGATTTCCGCACACCAGCACACAACGTGGCGGTCCTGAGTGTTATTTCACCACACAGATTTAAGCACTTGGGAGCCCAATATGGTGGTCCTTGTTGTAAGTTTGCTACACAGAATTAAGCACCTGGGAGCCCAATATGGTGCTCCTTGTTAGTTCACCACACAGGATTAAGCACCTGGGAGCCCAACATGGTAGTCCTGAGTGTTAGTTCGCCACACAGACTTAAGCAACTGGGAGCCCAAAATGTTGGTCCTGTGTGTTAGTTCACCATACAGACTTAAGCAACTTGGAGCGCAACATGATGGTTCTGGTTGTTAGTTCACCACACAGACTTAAGCTCCTGGGAGCCTAATATGGTGGTCCTTGATGTTAGTTCACCAAACAGACTTATTTAACTGGGAGTTCAACATGGCGGTCCGGGGTGTTAGTTCACCACACAGAATTAAGCACCTTAGAGCTTAACATGGTGTTCCTTGTCGCTAGTTCACCACAAAGACTTAAGCTCCTGGGAGCCCAACATGGTGGTCCTGGTTGTTAGTTCACCACACAGACTTAAGCACCAGGGAGCTCAACACAGTTGTCCTGGTTCTTAGTTCACCACACCGACTTTAGCACCTGTGAGCTCAACATGGTGGTCCTTGGTTGTTAGTTCACCTAACAGATTTAAGCACATGGGAGACCATCATGGTGGTCCTGGGTGTTAGTTCACCACACAGACTTAAGCACCTTGGAGCCCAACATGGTGGTCCTGGTTGCTGGTTCACCACACAGACTTAAGCACCTGGGAGCTCAACATGGTGGTCCTGGGTGTTAGTTCACCTAACAGACTTATGCACATGGGAGCACAACATGGTGGTCCTGGGTGTTAGTTCACCACACAGACTTAAGCACCAGTGAGCCCAACATGGTGGTCCTGGTTGTTAGTTCACCACACAGACTTAAGCACCTGGGAGCTCAACAATGTGGTCCTAGGTGTTAGTTCACATAACAGACTTAAGCACATGGGAGCCCAACATGGTGGTCCTGGGTGTTAGTTAACCACACAGACCTTAGCACCTGGGAGCCCAACATGGTGGTCCTGTTTGTTATTTCACCACACAGACTTAAGCACCTGGGAGTACAACATGGTGGTCTGGGTGTTAGTTCACCACACAGACTTAAGCAACTTGGAGCGCAACATGGTGGTCCTGGGTGTTATTTCACCACACAGAATTAAGCACCTGGGAGCCCAACATGGTGGTCCTTGTTAGTTCACCACACAGACTTAATCACCTGGGAGTACAACATGGTGGTCCTGGGTGTTAGTTCACCACTCAGACTTAAGCAACTTGGAGCGCAACATGGTGATCCTTCATGTTAGTTCACCACACAGACTTAAGCACCTGGGAGTACAACATGGTGGTCCTGGGTGTTAGTTCACCACACAGACTTAATCACCTGGGAGTACAACATGGTGGTCCTGGGTGTTAGTTCACCACTCAGACTTAAGCAACTTGGAGCGCAACATGGTGATCCTTCATGTTAGTTCACCACACAGACTTAAGCACCTGGGAGCCTAACGTAGTGGTCCTGGTTGTTATTTCACCACACAGATTTAAGCAACTTGGAGCGCAACAGGCCGGTCCTGGGTGTTAGTTCACCACACAGATTTAAGCACCTGGGAGCACAACATCGTGGTCCTGGGTGTTAGTTCACCACACAGAGTTAAGCACCCTGGAGCACAAAAGAACTGTACTGGGTGTTAGTTCACCACACAGATTTAAGCACCCAGATCACAATAAGGTGGTCCTAGGTGTTAGTTCACCCATCAGATTTAAGTACCTGGGTGCCCAACATGGTGGTCCTGGTTGTTATTTCACCACACAGATTTAAGCAATTTGGAGCGCAACAGGCCGGTCCTGGGTGTTTGTTCATCACACAGATTTAAGCACCTGGGAACACAACATCGTGGTCCTGGGTGTTAGTTCACCACACAGAGTTAAGCACCTTGGAGCACTGCATGGCGGTCCTGGGTGTTAGTTCACCACACAGATTTAAGCACCCAGATCACAATAAGGTGGTCCTAGGTGTTAGTTCACCCATCAGATTTAAGTACCTGGGTGCCCAACATGGTGGTCCTGGTTGTTATTTCACCACA
>PNEQ01047874.1:0-35194 GCA_003012365.1 Medauroidea extradentata
CTTAAGCGAACTGCGCCACTCGCTGCAACTACTCCGATTGCTAACTTCAGTACAGACCACATCTTGTGCATCACTTTTCAGGCATTTGTCAGCCTCTGTGACCCTAAGTGTCCTATATCATTTTACTCGTCTCAACGTCCTCTACAACGCTACAGCAGGTTGTAAACGTTATTCAGGGACACCCTGTATATATATATATCAAACTGAGGTGAAAATCATGACGATAGTAATTTGAGTCAAAGCTAGATAAACGATTCATTAAAAACATATTTCATCCCTTCACAGCATTGGGAGTTCGACTTTATAAAGGTCCTGAAATATATTTACAAGTAACTACGTATTCATCAACATAAAGTAACTCCAAATCTCAGAGGGTTACTCAGCTATCAGGATTTATCTAAAAACATGTCATGTCTTTTCATACTCTTGGGAATTAAGATTCGAAAAAAACTAACTTTAATCACAATTAAAGACTATTTTATGGGGGTCACACTGAAATAGAAGCTGTTACGATAGCCTGCTGGGTTCGAGCTGTATCGACGTTTCATTGAAAACACATATCTACCCATTTCATCACATTTTACTATCTTAGATATCAAATTTCGAAAAATTTAAAAAATGCTTTTCAGGTATTTTAGTAAACATCAATCTAAAGAAAAAATCGTATTAATTTCTAAAAGTTCAGTGGGTTTATATGTAGCGATAACGAACCCTAAACACATTTTACTTTTTTTTACAACTTTGGGGTCGTATTTTGAAAATATCGTGAAAAGGCATATTCAATATTAACGTAAATACCATTCTAAAGCGAAGCGCACTACGATGTCTCTCCCGACTGGTTCGATAGATATAAAGGAATAACCGAAAACACATGTCACGACTTTTCAACCCCTTAATTAACGAATTTCGAAACGTCTTAAGTCCTATCTTAGAATTTGTTTACGAATTTAATTCAAGCAAAAATCACTACGATAGCCCATTGGGTTAGAGCTGTAAAAACGATTCATAAAAATATATTTCTCTCCTTTTTACTCTTTGGGAGGCGAACTTCGAAAAATCGTAACGCAACTTCAAGGTTTTTACGTAAGCACTATTTTGAAACGAAATCTGTGTCGAGAAGGGCTCCGTATATATATATATATATATATATATATATATATATATATCGATAGTTAATTGAAAACACGTTTCAGATCTGAAACTGAAATTGGCTAATATGCATTTCTGTGAACGTCCCATCGACGACAATAGACCGTCGGGATCGATAAATTGTGACGAATAATCGAAAGCACATTCCACTCATTTTCGCCCTCTTAGGGGGTGAATTTCAAAAAACATCCCTTCTAAGTGCTCGCCTACGTCCATAAAAGAAACCACACAAACATGTTACTGTTCTAAGTCCACCATTTTGGGCTGCAACTTTATTTGCTTGTCAGTCAGTAAACGCTTATATATATATATATATATATATATATATATATATATATATATATTTATATATATATATATATATATATATTTATATTTATATATATAAGATTCTGTTTTTCTTTACTGTCGCTTTGGATATGTGTACTGATTATAATTTTTTTCGCGCCAAATTGCTACCTTCGTCTGTTAACAGCCACTACTTTGTTCCAAAGCAGTGTAAAATAAGAGTTAATCGAGAGACCGTCATGTGAAAATTCTAACGCGTGTAAATTTCACTTGGGTTACTTTTCGAACACCTTAAACTTAAAATTTTGACTGACATTTCCTACCCTCGTCACTTTTCGAAAATATCTATTCTTTCACCACTACACTGCAGTGACCGCTTCTAATAGCTAGGTCACAAACTAAACGCTACAGTTAGCGTGCGCACTAAAGGTTTTCGGAATTGAATTCAGGACACCATAAAAACAAGGTGTGCAGAAAAATTGCTTTTGTTAATGCAAAATGTCGGCAGTAAACTATGGTACATTTATAGTTTGGGAACAAACTAAAAAATTTATGTACGAAAAAAATAAGAAGTAATCAAAAAACGTTATTGATATTTAATCGAGTCTTACATTCTTACGACTACCTGGATTCACAACCACCTCTTACTGTACATACGTAAGGAGTATAAAATGAGCCAACTCAGTCACGCACGTACGCATGCTACGTGATGAAGTAAATACTTACATGTTCACGCAGTATTTCTACTTTTACACGTACGTACGTAACGCTAAGTGTTGGTTGCGAATATAACTTAAAACAGCATCATTATTCTTGTGACAATAATGGTTACTTTCAGGAATTATTTCAGAAAAAAAAGGGTGTAAAATTTCACGCGAGTGTCCAGTCTGTTTTTTTCTGCGTTTGTTTTCTGTATAGCACACGTCTTAGCGTGAGTCTAAATAAAAATGGCTACCTGTACAGGCACTTGAGCGGTATGCAGAGTTTTCAACCAATAGAAATTAATTTAAAAATTTGGTTCTCTAAGTTTGTGAGCGATGTCTGTTTTGCAATAGATCTCAAAAACCCATTTCTGATCCTCCGTTTATAAAGTTATATTCTCGTGTCCGAAAATAGAGAAAATGGTCGTTTTTCACTGTCCTTTTAGGTATGAATATGTTAGTGCAGAAAATTAATGAATATTTAAGAATGCACAGTGAAAAAAGATAATGTACTTTTACAAAAAAAAATAACTCTGGAAAATAGTTTCCACAAAATCTATTTGTAAGTTCACATAAATAATCATAATTTTACAGGACTGCTTGTAGATGTACAAATTTATACAGGATGCGTTTGAATTTGACTGACAAACTTTGTGGGGCGATTCCTTACGCAAAATAAGGTAGGGTTTACATTTAACAGTTTCGCCGGAAAAGCATATTAAGGGCGTTACGACCACATGAAAACGAATGAGCAGAATCGATTTTAATGAACCTATCGAAAACCGCTGGAGGTATCGCAAAAAGCATAAGGATACGTGTTGGATGATAAAAAGACCTACTTTCTGGCGATATTTTATTGATACGAATCAACCATCTTTGTAGGAAAATGGGGTATGCGAGACTGCGATCGTATGGCATTTTGTACCCGCAATGTTTTCTCGTGGTTTAATGCCTGTTTATGAAAGAACATGCGTTAAACAACATAAAAGGTCGCCTTGGTAAAACACCCTCTGGCCAACCGTTTCCCCAAAAACAATGACCGACGTATCTGCGGGTAGATTGGAGTGGCGTTCCCCAACGCCTGTGTGGTTATGCAACTAATCAGACATTGCTACAGGGATGGCGTTGGTCAGGCGGCCATATCTCTTTACCCCAATGTGTCACAAAAATGTTTTTTTTTTTTTTTTTTTTTTAATGTGAGAGGCCATCGAAAGTTATTATGTTTCACATCAAACACTCTACTCATAAAAATATATCCCAATAGTCACGACAGGTATAGTATACCCCTTTACCGACCTGCGACATTCGTGTTGTAGTGCCTATACTGATAAATGATCTGACATTAGTTTACAAAAGTTTTCTTAAAAAAGCAGAATTTTTTTACTGGCTGAACAATACGCGTTTGTTTTTATAATACGCCATAAAATAATAGGGTCAAGACAGTGTAATGCTGCATTTAATGGTTGTACGGAAATGTTTTGTTTGTAATCCTTCTACCATACGTGCACTTCTACACTCCCAGCTATCGTAATATCTAATAAAATTACCATGGTTGATAACTTCTTTTGTAATTGGCTAAAATTTTGATATACGCCATAATGTGTGTGCAAAATTTCGGGGAATGAGATAGAGGGCGCCAGACAGAAAATAAACTCAATAATAAAACAAAATCGTGAAAACTGTGTTTCTGACTTCAAATTTATCGAGCTATGGTAGATTATTGAAATTCAAAATTATTAATCACACATAAATTATTACCACATCAAACTAGCTACGTAAGTGTACGACTAGATAGCTGGCAACCACGGCAAAAGGCAAGCTTATGAATTAAGTTCATTGTAACTGTCAATAAATATTACACAGTGGGAGCTAGAGATCCCTTATACCTAGCTTTTTCGCAAGTATTCCAGGAACTGTCAGTTCAGTTAGTAGTTAACGACAAAAGTAAGTGTTACGGGTTGTTTCTAGCTACCACAAAGAAACAGCTAATATGGTTCCAGCCATGTACGTGTATTGTGCGACACTACGTTAGCTGTTTTCATACCGTAATAAAACGTAGTCCTCGACGGTAGATCCTCCTTAAAGTCCCGATAGACCTCCCAGGTCCTCGTCGTAGGTGTCACCTACATCGCATTTAACAATAAGTCTGTCCTGTTTTAGACCCATATTTATTCTCCTTAAGCATATAACAAAGAGTTACAAGATCAATGTATTATAACGAACAAATAATTACTCCCGTTTCCATGGAATACGGTGGATTTTCCCTTCTTTCAGAGTTTAGCCAACTCACTCGCGAGAAATACTGTTCAACTAATTGTACACCATGATTTAAAAACTATTTGAAATTAATTAAAGCAAATAAACATACATAATGCCCTTACACGAAATCATACACAACATAATAACAATTATATAAAACGGAGAATTGATATGCTGGTACGGAGTCCAAATTACGTTTGCTGTTAATATGAAGTTCACGAACTAACGAACTGTTCATTGTTAAAACGCATTAGGTTAGCTTTGTGAAACTGGACTAGTTTACCTACACAATGACATGTTACAACACGACTCTTCAGCGACGTGCACATAAAGGCCAAGGCGAGGCTTAATGCGCGCGATATGTCACCCTCAGAGCTTTCGCGCTCCTAGGCATTTTTGACCGCAACATACGTTTACGCAGGTCAACGCTTACTACCTGCGTGTTCATTACATTACGGAAACAGACAGCTTTCCGATGCTGCCGTTTGATGTTCATATTAGCACACGTCAGCAACGGCAGTTTCATCAAACACGCAACACGGGGGAACTCATTGCCCCAGTTCACGTGCCTGCCCACACGTGTCGTGATACGAAATGATGAGAGTTTGATGGTGAACTGCTCGTAATTCGCACTGATTGGCTACGTAGATGGTGCCGCTGTGAACTTCCTTCTCCAGTGCACAGACTGTTGTTCATAGGCTACGCCTGAAGTGTAGGCAACACGTTGGCCACTTGTGCACGGCCAACTGAGGACATATACGGCGTTTGGTTGGCAGTATTCTCGGATACTTCCCTCAGAGAAGTTGAATTAAGGGATTTTGATCGGCACTCAATATCTAGGACTTCAGCGCTGTTGCTGGGTGACACGATGTGAGTATTATACAGCGTCGGAATGAAGGGACGATGGAAACGGGAGATCTCCGAGAAATCCCGCCGATCAGTGACATGTGCACGTCGGGCCATGCACTATCGCACACTGTCAAATACTCTACATTCGTCATAGAGGATGCAAATAAGGACATCCATCAGCATACTTGCACCCATGACTTATTCAGCGTCCAACATCTTTAATTTTACTACCGGCTACCTTACAACGTAATGAACCACGCTTTTGCTAATAACTCAAAAACTAAGGATTTATGGACCTACGTTTACACGGACATTTTCCTTCTTCTGATTTAACGAACCCCCCTCCATGTTTGTAAAAATTATTCGTAAACAATCTGTGTATCTGGTCTACTTCTAATAGTGAAGTAAAACATGCTCATACAACGGTAAACCGACTATATTACCGAACATCAAGCACCTGGTAAATTGTTCGTCATACAGATAAACATTCAGATTCGGCGTAAGTGTGGAGTGCATCACATCCTTTTCTTTTTATGACACCTATATCCATAGACTAATGCATGTTTAAAAGGGTTTAAGGCGCCGTCTGCTTATATACTTCGTATATAAGGTTTCGAATCAGGGCCGCGCTACGATTCTTTCTCACCCTCAGTTATTTATTGAGTAAAATTTAACGAACAGGATAATCACTCAAATGATTCGAATTCAATAAACATCCAAGTGACCTTTTAATTTTATCACACAGAGTTTAACGCAAATTAACTAAATTGTAAATAATACTGAGATTTTAAAATACCTACCTCCACGGCACGGCAGGAATGTAATTGGTTTAAACTAAAACAAATTTTCCCATTATGTTCGTTTACAAAAAAAAAAAAACAATACGTATTTAATGTAAGTATATTTAAAAGCACCTACCGTATCTTTTATGTTGTTGCATGCAGTAATAACGTCTAAAATTCTCTTTTAATTGTTTAATAATTTGAATTCAAGTAATTATATTACATTTTTAAAACGAAAAATTTTTATAATTAAAAACACTTAACATATTTGAGGAAAAATAGTCCTTCATTATGACATCAATTTGACGTAACGTAGCATTGCTAGAATTGAATACTAGATGAAGATTTTTGAGGCAAAATTAGATCGCGTGAAAAAACATACGGTAACCACATGGGTAGACGTATTTATCATGTTCGAGGCCTATATGTGCGGAGCTTTAAGGACGAAACCACACGCGTATCACAACTTACCGTGGCCTCTAGGCGTAAGTCACTGAACTGGCGTGCAGTCTACTCGCCAATAACTTGCCTCTATACGACATTTATTCTGCATTTCTCTACAAACAGGTTACATTGTATTTAAGCAGCCAACGCTGTGTTGTATTCACCAGGTTAAGGGTCCGATTCAACAAAACTTGTAATTGTTTTAATAATTTTTATAATTATACGAAATATTATTTGTTTTTTTAGACATATTATATTGTGACTATTTTTGCCGCAGTGAAAATGTTGCAGCCTCAACCAAATTTTTGTAAACCGGATTTATGCTAAAAAAATTTAATTAAAAACTATTGATTCACCACAAGTTATGACTTAAATCAAAAATAAAAAACAGACTCCCAGGATACTAAATTTCAAATCGATAAGACCAGTAGAATTGCTCACATTCACTAAAAAAAACTAGAAAAGAGACAATGACCTTTAAACAGCTGAACAGATTTCCGTGAATCATAGCTCAGAACACACTCATTTAAGTAATCTTTCTAACAAAAAAAAACTAAATCAAAATCGGTTTATTCGTTTAGGAGCTACGATGCCACAGACAGACACACCGATGACCAGACAGACTGGTCGAACTTATAACACCCCTCTTTTAGCGTCGGTGTTAAAAATATAACAGTCCACACCAATGAACAGTTCAACGGGTTACGTTGAAACGTGAATAAATATATATTTTACATATATATTATACATATTCCAGAAAATTGGCAAATTTTATTTTATATTCAGTAATTAAAAAATGATACACAACAAAAAAAATTCAATATTGTTTTTATACATACGATGTTCGTGACACTGTTTGTCAGTGTGACTTATTTAATTTCGGTGTGTCAGTTTGTTTACCTTTCAAGCATAAAAGTTTATTATGCGAATTTGGGCTCAGGAATGCCACTATACAAAAATTTTGAAATTTAAAAAAAAATTTGCATTACCGTTAAAACAGCCATAACGTACTGTCCGCGCTTCAGCTCTGAGTCCCTGGCGGGTATGTGTTTTTCGCCCGAAAAAATATACACACAAATAACACAACGAGGCCCAGTAGCATGCGACGCACATGCTAGCCGTAGTAACGTCGTAAGTTAGGGCGTTTTTGATACTGTATTACTGTAGTGTGCATGAAGTTTACGAAGAAAAATGCATACACGCCAGGGACTCAGAACTGGCGTGGACAGTATGTCTACAAAACCAACCATGTCTCGAATAAATATAAAAATTAGTAAAGCAATTAAATTTTGGGGAGCCGTGCGGGTAACTCCGTCTTCCCCTTATGAACGGTCAAGTCAGTGATGCGCAGAGAAGCTCCAGTGTGGCTGAGGATAGGTCCTGGGGCTTTGGGTAGTGGCCCGACCAGATCACGGGATCACAGAATTACTAGCGGTCTCCGTGAGATGTGAGAGGCGCAAGGAGGCGCCAGGAAGCACTGCAGAATAGAGCTCAGTTCTGTAGTCTACTTTACTGTTAGCTGTGCCATTGTCCGCGGGGGTTGGGTGTGTCACGACTCCCTGCCCAGTGGGAGACCTGAGCGGGAAATGTCACGTGGCTGCTCCCGCTGCGTTAAAGCCTGGACCATGATCAATTATTTCTGCTGCTTTTGTGACAATTAGTCGACCTCCGTAGCGTAGTTGATTAAGCGCCGGTCTATGATCCTGGGTTCGAATCCTTGCCTGGACTTGGTTTTGTTGTCCCTTCATCTCACATCACCCTCATCGAATCTTAATACCTCGTTGTTAAAGTGCCACAAAACCATCTAACCTCACGTGTTATGATAATTACTTCTTATTCCTAAACAAAACCAGATATCAGAAAACTGTTGAACAGTTTTCTTAATAATTGTTTTTAATGAATAGTTTAATTTTTTTACACAAAAAAATTGCATATATTCGGCTAATGGCTTCACTAATTAGAATTTCCTTAAATACGCAATTAGCTAAAAGGATGGCGTATTTTGTTTTTTAAAATACATTTATGATATCATGGCTGTTTTTAACAAAATTGAGGAACAGTTCTTCGATATCTGCTCTTGTTTACGATTTTAAATAGAATTATCGTGAAAACAATAGAAATTAAGGATATGGCCTTAAGAGTGCGTTGTAGATAAATAAACACTGAAAACATCAATTAATTTCTACGCTTATTTCGAAGCCAATATGTATAAAATACTCAATGACAATCCTAGATAATGGTATTTGCCAACTTTACGAGTACATATTTATCCAGAATTACTAATTCGTTACGCGTGATCTCTTGCGCCGCAGTTAAATGCACGAAGTTCCGGTGTCAGAGATTGTGCCTCAGAAGTTCGTAACACTAGAAACAATTTTGCTTAAAACGTTGGCTAAAACTATTGTCTAGGAATTCTATTCTTTAATTTTCGCAAAACGTCTTCAGTAATCCTACAGTTATAGATTAATGCTTTTAGCGTTGAATTATGTACCATGCAAGTACTGTACCCGCATATACATACATGTATATATGTGTGTGTATATAAATAAATAAATAAATAAATATATATATATATATATATATATATATATATATATATATATATATATATATATATATACTGCACCAAGCTTTAAATAAAAAAAAGTAAAAAATATATATGTAGAAGACTTGAAATAGACATACGCGCAGGTAACGTGTAACACGGACGCCAGTTGTGCAACGTGCACTTAGCCTAAGGATTCGCTCTTTAGTTCTGCAGTGGTTTCAAAAATATATTCTAAACGCAAATTAATATATATTTCAAAATTCATTATTACAGTTTTAACACTTATATATCATTCTTTGTATGTGAATTTTTCCGTTGCAATACACCAAACAGATTTTTAGAATTGTGTCCCTGAAATATCACATATTTCGTTGTAAAAAGAAGCCGAAATGAAACAAAATGATTTTTTTTTGCTAGCAAATAGTGTATTATTGAAAAAAAAATGTCTGTCAAATTGTGTATCGTATGACTGTGGACCGTCTCAATTTTTTTCAAAGCATTTGGTTTTAAAATGTTGGAGTTCTTTGCAACTGTTTGAAATAAATGAAAGATCATCTTAAAGGCGATGAAACAAGTGTTGAAGGAGCAAGATTCGGCTCTAATGTCCTGATCACGCTGATTGCAGTCTAATAGCACGTAAGAGTAAGATCTGCAACAGTATGATATTCGATATTATTGCCCGGGTCGAAAACCTGGACTACAGAAGATACAATGTACTCTTCGTTTACCGTAAGGAAACTGAAGTCTGAAAATTTAAAAGCGGCATTTATTACCATTTTTCACTCACTTCATCTCATAAATGACATATGACACGACTCAAGGGCTTGGGCCCGAGTTTCTCGGCTTTAGATAGAATTATTATATAAAATCCATACGAGAGTCGATATTGTAAAATTGCTTCGTAACTTTGTTGCAAATTGGTTTTACTATGCAACGTAATTTTTCGAGACAAACTATATGATGAGTGTAGCTAATTTATCAATTAAGAGGAAATTTCGTTAATTAACTAATTAGCAACTATTTTGCAGTCTTCTGACTCGACAAAATTAGAATATGTAATTTAAATCAGCCATAACAAAGTTATGAAGCGATTTTACGATATCGGCTATCATTCATGTTTTAAAAAATAATTGTCGTTAAATGCGAATATACTCGGGCCCATGCCCTTAAGTCACAACTGGTGTCTAAAGAGAAAATTTATTTATACATTTTCAATTGATAGAACAGTTATTTAGAAATACACGGGTACACAAAACACGCAGATATTCCAGACAAAGTCTTGCTTCTCGTCGACAGAGACGTTTTTCATAACTGCGCCGATGAAGATAAGATTGCGACGATGCCACACGTCTTTGATTTTCTGCTGAAAGTTATGGCATTTTTTGCGGTCGTGTTCAGCTATAAAATATTGGAACAGATCATTTAACAAGCTGTAGGCGTGCATGCTACACATTTATCATTAATATAACATCAATAACTGATAAGCTTATATGTGAAAGTACCACGTAGGTGATCTATTGGCAAGATTATCGCATGCCAGATGAACGACTTGCGCCTAGACCACGGTCGTAGAAACAGGTCTGGACACTCGTCTATCTACCAATGTATTTTGCTTGATCCCCCTGTTGTTTGGCTGCATTTCGCAAAGTTGTCAAGAGTGTTGTGCGTTTTTGGCGTTGAAATCGGGCTGTCGGGTTCAAACTCTGTCCACTTTTTTTTCCCATTGTTTACATTATAAAGTAAATAAAGATTGATGGAACCATGCTTTAGGATTGTTATCGAAGGACGTGTTTCATAAATTAAAAAAAAGAATACATTCTTGTAAAATGTTCATAATAATGTAAATAAACACTGGAGAAAAGTAGGAGGGAAGTGGGCGGAGTTTGAGTCCGACTGCCCTGATTGCAGCGCCAATGACAAACAACACTCTCGGTAACTTGGTGAACTACAGCCAAACAACAAGGGGGTCAAGTTTCCAGGCGAGTGTCCAGACCTGTTCTTCTACGACCGTGGCCCAGACTGTTATTGAAAGGAGATCATTGTGTTCGTTGTTGTTATTATTATTATTATTATTATTATTATTATTATTATTATTATTATTATTATACTATCCACATCAGTTATTGTGTTTTCGTTCGCTTTACTCGAGGTGTCTGTTTTTCTGGTCTTTCGTCCACAACCAACTGTTTTGTTGTAACTTATTACTTTTCGATTTGTCGTAATTAATTCTGTCTGCTGTTTCACACTTACTGGCGTAATTACTTTTTGTTTGTTGAATAATCTGATTTATTTACCTTTCTTTGTTTGTATTCTGTGCCCGGGTACTCGTTTCTGTCGACTTAATTTCTTTCTTGGTTGTTTGTAACACACTGACTAAATTACCTGCGGAACTGCATGTGTTTCTATGTTTGTCGGTTACAAACCATGTTCTTTTGGTCGTGTACTTGTCTGTTTGTCTGTGCGTATGTATTCTTTGGTTTACTGTGACACCTGGGGCCACGGTGGTCGAGGGGTTAGACCTGTCGCCTTCCACCAAGACGAACCGGGTTCTATTACCGGCGGGGTCGCGATTGCATTTGGGAATCGCGACGGACGATGCCGCTGGTCGGCGGGTTTTCTCGGAGATCTTCCGTTTCCCCCGTCCCTACATTCCGGCGTCGCTCCATACTCACATCATGTCACCCCACACTAACACAAAATACCTAGCTGTTAAGAGTTAAGTGCGTTGGACCCGTAAAAATTCAAAATGTTATATTTGCACCAAACACTGTTCAACTTTTGCACATCAGATAACACGTCATTTCCCCAAATAAAAAAAAATTAGCCCCCATAGTTTTTGCATAATCACTCATCAAATTCTCAAAAATGGCCATTGCGGTGTAGCCAAAATCAAAAAAAGTAATTAACGAACAAATTCAAAATTACAGGAACTGATAGTTAGTGTATCAATGCATTTTACATGGTTGACAAAAGTTAGTTTTGAAAATTTCAGTAGTAGCCAAAAGTCAAAGTTATGCAAAAATTTACTCATTTTCATCAATTTTTTAAAAATACAAAACGTTATCGCTTTGTGTTCACAAAAGTGTCTTGAAGTAGCCCACATAATTAAGAATCAATATGAATTATCTTGTTTCTGCAAGTTAATTATTTTTCATTATATTGGCTACACCGCAACTGCCATTTTGTGACTTTGATAGGTCATAATGTTAAAACTATGGGACCTAATTTTTTTTATTTGGGGAAATGACATGTTATCTGATGTGTAAAAGTTGAACAGCGTTTGGCACAAATATAAAATTTTGAATTGTTACGGATCCAACGTCCTTAATGTACGCTAGCTTTTATTTATTTTACGTTCGAGGCATGAAAACGGGTAAGGCGGTAAGTCGAATATATACCACGTCCGTCAAACACCTCATCGCCTCTAGGCGCGAAAGACTGAAATAGCGTACAGTGTTTGCGTAGAAACCGTTTATCAACGGGACTTCAAGAAACGACACTGTTATATTATTTGTGGTTTCCCGATTACGGTTGATATTTTCTCAGCTACAGCAACGTGAAAATGTCAACTTTAAGTTTTTTTAAGGAGCTTGTAAATAATGTCATTAACTATAGCGGACGACCTATTTAAAAACACAGGGACGCATTTTGAGGTGTGTCTTTTATTTTCGTAGATAAACTCATTGAAAACATTTTAATATAGGCGGTTCGGGATAAAGTGAGCACTCGAAAAAGCCCTGCTAAAGAACTATTTGCAGCCAATTCGTATATTTCCGCGTGTAACGGCTAACGACGGGAAAAGTCTAATCTCCTGGGACACGTCACTTTATGTTTGCGCGTGTAAGATAAATTGTTCAGTCGATAGGTACATATATAGTTTGATAAAAAAGAAGTTAATTAAATAAATAAAATACAATTATATCGCTGTCGGTTGAATTTGTTTCAGTACTGTTGTATTTAAATACGAATAAACACGGAACTATGTTGTGTTATTTCGTTGCCAACCATACAAGCAGTAAGGTGACTATCGGTAATGTTGAATTATATGTAGTAACAGCTAGTGATATTTTTCAAAGGTTAAATATTTAGTGTTCACTTTATTCCGAACGGCCTATAGTTATACAAGGAAAAATGCTTTCCGTAGCACGCAACAGCACGGCTCTTGCTTCAGGCCCACAACTCTTAGAACCTCTTCAGTTCGTTGTGACAAACCATTTTCTGCCATGTCGTATGCACATTATACTTCTCTTGGTTTGTTACTTTCCCTTAATACAATACCATTCAAAAATGACATGCGCCTAAAGGACCGGTTGAGGCGTGCATGATGCCATTAGTGTCCTGTACTGCAAGGCCTCGTACGTGCAATATATGTTTACCCAGGGTGGCCATTTTTAGATAACGTATCACCTTTCAAGCATAATGTTTTTGTAATATCGAATCATGCTCGACATTCCATGGTAAATACATATTCATAGAAGCTTTACACTTCACAAGTTTGTGAAATTTCTTACTTATTTTTAATCATTGTGAATTAGTATTTAGTACACGCTGAGAGGCAACAACAATCTATTATTACTCAATGTATAAAATGTTTAGTCATTGAGCCTTACTTGTTTATGTAAAACTGTGCGTACTGTAGTGTTGCGCCAAATTTGTCATGTTCTTGAAATTAATCTCACTTTAATTTTGAATCAGGAAATAATTATTAAAATTCAGCATGACGAGTAATTCTGACATCTGAACATATATATTTCATGTCACGGTTTTAGATACATTGGCGCCTTACTAAGACTTAAGACACGTGCGCTTCTAGATACAAGTACTGCCAGTTTCAGTGACGTACACAATAAAATATTTTAACCTGACGTAGAGTACATACGCAAAATACGTACCTTTATACAGGGCGGGGTTTATGAATGTAAGCACCGTAGGGCATTTAGGGCCGTATCTATAGACCTCTTTGGAATGGCAACCAACTGCTCACCAATGCTTTCTCTATGAGGATAGGAGTTGGTTGTGATTCGAAAAAGGTTTATAATATCGGCCCTTAGGGCCAAAACTATACACCTCTTTCGAATGACAACCAACCGCTCACCAATGCTTTATCTATGGGGACAGCAGTTGGTTGTCATTCGAAAGCCGTTTATAGATAAGGCCCTTAGTCTCACAACCCCAGAGCAAGTTTTTCATCTTGCTTTGCCAACTCGCGTCGTTCTCCCATTTCAACACCACATTACGTATTTAAAATTTCTCTGCTATGTCCTCTCGCACAATAAAAGATTATTTATGGGTATTTAGCCTGCTAAATTTATTTTGTGGTCACCAAAAAAAAATATTTTGTTGACACCACTAAAATACTGTGGTTACTACAAAAAAATTTTGCAGGGAAGATTTTGTACAATTTTTTTTTCGCTTCGCTATGTACAATAATAATAACTTAATTGTTTCGCCTGGTTATAATACAGATATTTGAAAATTACCATAAATCCATAGATATAACAACTAATAGAGAGACCGATATAGACGTCGCGACGGTAACACATTGGTCTCCAACTCGAGAGGACTGCGAGTTTGATCCCCCACTTCGGCCATCCTGATATCGGTTCTCCAACGTTTCCCGAAATTTCCCCAGTCTAATTATGGGTTCGATCCTTAAAACAGGCAATGGCTGACTCCTCTCCCAATTCCCATCATTGTACTAAGTTAAGTCGCCGTCTCTAATGACGTCGCTCTCGACGTGACGTAAAGCCCACGTACCTACTTGCCTTACAGATATCTTATTAGTCAACAACGTGAAAATTGAAGTAATTTAAATTCTTTACTGGTCGCCGTATTGGTACCTTTAAAAACAGTTATATGAAATTATTTACATTTTTCTCCTCGCTACATGCGCGCCACTGTAAAAGTAGCACCCCAGACACGGACCTATAATGTATCCAGTCCCAGATTGCAGGTGAGCTCTCGATCATTGGTTGGCTGGTTAGTTGACAGTGTCATTGCGACAGGAAATAGGTCCTACGCTAAATTTCTGTGTTTTAGTTCAGGATGGGTGATTTAATCATTCAGTTGCGTTTATTTAATCCCCTGTAATATAAAATCACTCTGCGCGCATAAAATACTATATGTGCATGGAATTAATTAACAACGAATTACGCAACGATGCCAATATCCGTCGTGATTCCAATTCCTCCACAGCGAGGTGCGATTCCGTTTCTCCACTTGTCGCCAGTCGACAGCTCGCGAAACACGCGGAGATGGTGCGACGGTTTGTTGCACAGCCAATGCCGTTCAAGCGCGCGAAAAGGCGGAGTGACACACGCTGCAATCTTGGAATGGATAGAGTATAGTGGTGAATCCGACCCTATGCCTGTAAAGTTACGGCACTCACCTGAGTATGCTGACGAGAGTGAAGGGCATGCAGACGACGCAGAGCGTGATGTCGGACACGGTGAGGTTGACGATGTAGAGGTTGCGCGCGGTGTGCATCTGGGCGCGGCGGGCCACCACGAAGCTGACGAGCAGGTTGGCGGTGAGGCCCGCGATGATCAGCAGCGCATACACGGCTATGAGAGCCGCCTCGGCGCGAGCACTCAGGTTCCTGTCGTCGCCTTTCCGCTCCAGCAGGATGTCGTACGCCTCGTTCACGCTGAAGTTGAAGATAGGGCTGTGAAGGTGCGTCGCGTTGAACAGCCCCGCCGGGTCGTCGTCGTCTCCCGCGGCCGCCGCGGCTGCTGCCAGGGCCCCGCCGGCGTCCATCATGACGAGACGCTCGAACTCTTCGCGAGATACTCGGCCCAGGTCGCCGCACGGCGGTCGTCCGTCCTCGAAGGGCGCCGGCGGCTCGGCAACGTCCATGGCAAGACACCCTCCCCGGAGACACCCCGACGACGGCACCCCGGTCAGGCACTCATCACTTTGGCACCCGGCTCCAGCTGGACCAGGACTGGCACGGCAAATCACCCTCCAACGTCCGCCTCCACTACGCCTAACGTCCAACTACTGAAACTCTTAAGTCAGCCCTCTGTATCGGGAAGAACACTCGACGACTCGAAAACACCTCCCTGTTCTTGGACGTGTGCCCTAAACCCTTCGTGTACACGCACACGAAAACTCAAGTATCAATCCAAGAAGTAGTTCATTAGACATAACGTTCGTCAACAAAACTCTTCTTTTATGGAATATCTTCCAGTGGCCTGCATGTTTTCTCTTATAATTTCACACTGTAGTCATAAAGAACACCAAGATTCGATTTTTAAAGTAGAATTACACTCATTAAATTAACTCGCGTAGAATAAAAAATTAATTTCGCGTTACAATAGATGCTTAATTGAGGTGTAGGTTTCTGAAATACACGGAGTAGAGGAATTTGTTTTTCGCGTATAGTCATTGTCCCTATCCATTAGTGTCCACACAAAATATCATATCTGGACAGGACTGAAGTATGAAACGTGCAGCAAAATTTAAGCAGCAACAGGAAAGAATTTTAGGAAACTGAGCGTACCTTGGTTACGGTTTGAACCACAAGTTGAACGACTCGCGAAATTTCAAAGACTCCACTCGCCTTCCACTGCAAAGACATATCCGAGTGCCTTAAGCTTGCAACATCGTAACAACATGTCAGTATTTTACAACTCTTCTTCTTCTTCTTCTGTGCAAGAGTATCGTTCTAGCTACGTGCTCTGTCGGCCAGAGTGTAAATAATGTACGCAGGAAGACGGGGGAGGTACGTCAAATAAGCTTACACTGACAACCAGACAGAAAGTCAAAACGCAAACTGTATGAGAACCTTTTTCGTGCGGCTGCTGTCTATCTGTCGATAGACCTAGACAGAGGTCAATACGACTTTCCTCCCGGGGACAAAAAATACGAAAAAATCGTCTGAACCAAATCTTGTCCACAAATACAACAGTTAGTATCGCCTATGTGTCTGGAAAACACCTCAAAACTTCACAAACATGACACATAAATTTTCTTGAGCCAAGATAACTTGACAGCACTACGAAGAAAAACGGCAAAGCCTTCGATGGTCAACATTTGTTTATATTTGATGATCGGACAAAACTCGAAACACACTGCGATATTACCTAACGGTCTAAACTCCAGTACGTGTAGCTAAATAATACATAGAACACCAATCCCTACATGACTAAGATAACTTCAATGTTCGATAGTTCGATCGACGTAAGAAACACTATTTAATCACAATGTAAGAATGTTTAATGTAGTCTTATCTCTCATCATAGACAGACCTGTAATCGGCGGAGGTAGCACGAAAGTGTGAGCTTACATCTCTTCCGAAACCCATGCAGGCGAGAGAAGTGACGACGAACGACGTATTCACGGACACGGTGCTGTGACTTCCTCCCGCCAGAGATAGCGTCCTCGTGGCGTCGCGCGTGGACGCCTACTGACGCGCCGAAGGCATCCGACGCCCGAGTAGGGGCGCCCAACGCCACCCCTCCCCCCTCCAGAACTCTATTCCACTCATCCTATTAGCGCATGCGCGCACCCGGATATCACTGACTGATTCACGATAAGGTTTCCGCTCGGCGGAAAGTATTTGAGCTCACTCTTCTAGATTAAAGGGCGCTCTGCACCGAAAAATTCGTAATTTTATAACTGTACCAAATACTGTCCAACACTTACATATTACATTAATAGTAATTTACCACAAATACAATATTTTTCGTTTCCATAGTTTTCGTACAAGCGCGTGTTTTATTAGGCATGTGACTATTTTCGCTATTTACCCAAAAAATAAACTACACATACGATACGAGTCAAAACAAAAATTTTATTGACAGTTATTGTATTAAGTTACAGAATGACAACTTAAATATTACACTTTTTTTAATATTACATTTTTTTGAAATATTACACTTGTTTTAAATATTACATTATTTTTTAAATATTACACTTTTTTTAATACAGGCACGCAAATAATATGCGAAAATTTAAGTATATTCAATATGTGTGTGTAAATATATATATATATATATATATCAACGCAAACAGTTTTTACGTGAAATGTCATGCTCTAAACTAAGCAATTTGCTTTTACTGTAAATTATTTCTTTCGTGTCATTGAATAGTCTCTTATTTTGGGTAAGTAGCGTAAACTAGTAAAATCGCTACTTTTTACATGCGCTTGTATAAAGACTATGGAACCGAAAAATATCTAATTTGTGTGAAATTACTATTAATTTAACGTTAAACATCAGGACAGTGTTGGGTACAATTGTAAAATTACGAATTTTTCGAGGCAGAGCAGTCATAAATTTTGTTTGTGTTGATCTTAAAGGCGCTGCCTAACCCCTCACTTCAAATGGCTTGCAGTTTTTTTTTAAATACGTTTATTTTACAAAAAATATTCAACATGCGCCCATTGTGTCAATGTACCAAACGAGAACACACTTCGTACAAGGGCGGAATGGCATTGTTACGTCACCATGATCATCAAAAACACATATTTTGTCCTCCAACATTGCCTAAAACGGCCTATTCAGACTGCCGTACAACAAAATGCACTAATCGTATGTATGTGGAACTCAGAGAGGTGCACTGCATTGATCTATACTACAGAATACCCACCAGTAAAATTATATGGTTACCACATAGCCCCGTAGTAAAAAAGGATCGGTGGGAATCTTGCACGATAGTTCAGAGTTTGGCTAATTGTTGCAATGTGGCATTTGATGCGCGTTTCAAGGTCGCTTTTATAGCTCCGACTCTTCTGAGCCTCTAACGCGCAGACAGGCGGCGCCCCTAAGGGCACAGTTTGCAGCAATTATCGTCACAAGTTTTTCATTTTTTAAAAATTTGTACCAGATTTTTTTTCTTGTTGTAGACACAAAATGTGACAAAATTCCGCTCTTATAAAAAATTTTTATCTCTCATAGGTTTTGCGTAATGGTTCGATAAAGCCAAAATTTGCATTGTTCCGTTTTAATGACTACAACAAAACCAACTGACATACCAAACTGGGGAAAAAAATTCACAGTGGATAAAAACGTCACACGCAATAATTTCACGTACATAAAAACAATGACCAAAAACGTTTTATATTTTAATTAAAAATACTTAAACTTAAAATAAAAATTTTAGAAATTCAATATTTTTTAAAAATACAAAACTATTGTATTTTGTGGTTTAACATAGCTAAACTTGTAGCCTACAACATCGTTGTCCACTGTGAATTTTTCAGTTTGGTATGTCAGTTGGTTTTACTGTAGTCATTAAAAAGGAAAAACGCAAATGTTGACTTTAACAAGCCATTACGCGAAAACTATGTGAGATAAAAAAATTTTCACAAGAGTAACATTTAGTCACATTTTGTGTATAAAATAATAAAAAAAAATATATCTGGTACAAATAAAAAACAAAAACATGGTGTTGAAAATTTCTGTAAACCGTGCCCTTAAGGGACCTCCCTTGATAAGTTGCGCTTGGGTGTGTAAGGCATGAGCAGTAAGGTTGCTGTTGACCGAGGTACGTAATACATTATCGCCTCTCCGCTCAAGCTACTCAGCTGACGTGCAGTGCTTCAATATTATATTTTTTCCTATGTGACTTTAAGCGGTGACCACAATATTTTACTTGTGGGAAGAATAGTTCAAAGTCTAACGTTTTTTTCTATGGTTGTGATTTTTCGAATCCTGTTTTTTTTTTTTTTCAGATACTGCAGTCTGGAAAACCCATTTTTGCCCATTTGAGGGGACAGAAAATGATGTTTCTAATAAACGTGTGGAGTTTTTAAAAAGTATAGCGACATAGTTTGAAGTGTGTGTTCTTTTCGTGTGTGTGTTTATATATATATATATATTTAAAACATGCATTATATATATATATATATATATATATATATATATAATGCACGTTTAAAAGTTTCGTCAAAAAAAGAATAGCCGTAACTCTCTGCAACGTATTTGAAGCGAAGGTAGGGAGACCTTTAACGTCTCGTCGACAGCGAGGTCGTTAGGGACGGATACACAACACAAATACAGATACAAGGAAATGAGTCGGCCATTGCCTATCTTCCAAACTTTTCCCAGAATTCGTCTGAAGTGACGTAGGGGAAACCATAGTAAACCTATTATCAGGATGGTCAGTGTCGGGGATCGAACCCGCGGTCCTCGCAAATACGAGTACCAACATGTTACTGTTCCGCAGCCTTGCTCGGTATCTAGATTGAGATAGATCATAAGTAGAGATGGTGGTTCATCGCGGTAAAACTTGACCGTTTGCTGAGTTTCAACGTACATTCAGTTTATCAGTGGATTACTGGATTTAGCTTGTACGTAGAGCTGTTGCCCTATTTGACTGAGCCAATAAGAATCCCGCTATTGTAATATTAGATGCCTGTTATTGGTCTGCAGGCAGTTACGCTGTGTCAGACATACATCACCCAATCACATGTGTGGCAATTAATCACAGTGCTTTCAAATGTATGTCGGCACAAAACATTTTCGCGATGTACCAAAATCTCTAATCATAAGCCATATTGGGATTACTTTTTTTGCCTTAAATATATAATTGCGACTTTAAATGTAAACAGTAATTTTGACGTAATTAGTAAAAATAACGTAAGTGGGGGAGGATTGGCACACAAATGGTGACAACTGGTTTAAATAATCATTTTTCCATGTTTGGCAGCCCTGAGTAAAATAAATCGCTTACGATAAATTCCAAATAACAAATGTTAACGTGAAAATACACTAATATTTAATTAAAATTTAAAACCATGAGATTTAAAGATTGTATCGAAAGTTGGCGCTACTGTTTCTGACTACTGTGTTTTTAAAATACAGTTAATTTTGTTAACTTTTAAATCACAAACATTTTTACTAGAAAAGTTGCGAAAGCAAAATATACATTTCGCTGCCGTTATTTTTAAAAACTTTTTACTTCATATTGCTACAAAAACGTGTTTTTTACTACAATTTTTTACTTCATGACGTCAATTTATGTAACATCTAAAGTAAAATTTACGTGTAACAAGAGTTAATGCTTCTACTGAAAAGTGAATTTGATATTAACATTGGAGCTCACTTTAATAAAATAGTTCCCGTTAGAAAACGAAAACTCAAGTGAATGTTAACAACAAAGGATTTACAAAACGCCGCTTCTCGCATACGCCCCAAAGTGTTCTGTTGGTGACAGTTATTCTCTCAGCACTCGTAATATAATCCCCTACCGTCTAGCTATAACGTTTACGCCTTTGGGTGTAGAAGTAGCAAAAGACGACGACCACGCGAACAGAGTTACAAACTGAACAATACTAATGTAACGTAACAAGTTTTGACAACTTTATCAGCAAACGTTTTGTCAAGGATAAGTACCTATTCGTTCAGAGTCAACTCATTTCGCTGCATAAAATGAACGTAATTTCGTCGTCAGATATTGTCTCCTTAAGGGCTTGGACCCAAGTTTCTCGGCTTACGAGAGAGTTATTTTATAAAATGCATACGAGAGTCGATATCTTAAAATGGCTTCGTAACTTTGTTGCAAATTGGTTTTACTATGCAATGTAATTTTTCGAGACAAACTGTATGATGAATAGAGCTAATTTATCAATTAAAAGGAAATTTCGTTAATTAACTAATTATGAACTATTTCGCAGTCCTCTAACTCAACAAAATTAGAGTATGCAGTTTAAATCAGTCATAACAAAGTTATGAAGCGATTTTACGATATCGGCTCCCGTTTATGTTTTTAGAAATAACTGTTATTAAATGCGAAGAAACTAGGACCCATGCCCTTAAGGGGCCTACCTACCTGCGCTTGAAATGAGTTGCAGAGAGGTTATATTATTCTTTTTTAGCCAAAGCTATTAAACGTGCGTTATATTTGAATTTCTACGAAAAGAACACACTCAAAACTATATCAATATAGTTTCAAAAATTTAGCACGTTTATTTAAAATATAATTTTTGGACCCCTCAAAATGGCCAAAAATGGGTTTTTCAGACTGCCGTATCCGTACAAATAACAACCGGATTGGAAAAACAGAACTATAGAAACAAGCGTTAGACTTTGAACTACGCCAGCCACAAATAAAATAATTGGTCACCGCTTAAAGTCCCGTAGGATAAAGGATAATAGTGAAGCACTGCACATCATCTGAGTAGCTTGCGCGGAGAGGCGATAATTCTATAAAATAATTTATAACGTGGTGGTGTCTTATACAAAACTTTTAAGAAGTTTCTCTATTAAGAATATTTTTAATGCAACCATTAGTGTGATGTTTACACATTGTATGGATGTATTTGTATACAGTGCAATTACATGGTCAAAATTGTAATAAGAAATACATTATAAAAAATAAAGATTAAAAAATTAAAAACAAGCTTTTTTAAAAACAATGTGAACAAAAACGTAAAAAATTAATTTAAATTACATTTGTAATATACGCTATGTATACAGTAGGTATATTGTAGATTCAGAATAATCCTTCTCTTGATATCTCATCATAATAATATAGGCATACGTGGGTAGGTAAGTTCTAGTTACGTAAGATATATATATACATATATATGTATAATATTTTTAATGATTTGTATTTCTATACGTCCATATCCTATCTACGTACGCGCATATTACGATGAAGAGCTACGAAGAGAGGAGTTATTTTGAACCTTGTAATTACAGATAATTTTCTCGTAGTAATTATGAAATGTATGCTAATGCACTAATTTTTATTTAAATTGATTGTATGAATTTTAAATTGTTTTCAGATAACTACTACCCTAAATAATCTTATAACATTTTTTTACGTTTTATAATTTTTCGTATTTATGATCATGTAAATTAATTTAGTGAATGCAGTAATTATGCCGGAACAGTAATAAGTAGACTACTCATATCTCTATGGCTAGAGGTTTGAAACCTCTCAGGCAACGAAGCCCTAGAGCCAGCCAATTTTAAACTATTGCATTGTAGAAATAGTGTAATTTTCTTTCAGTTCTGTCCCCCTTGGAGTGGTGCAAGATGTCGCGGCAGATAGGTCCTGCGAAACCTATATTTTTATCTGCCGTCAACCTAAAGCAGGTAACTCAAGGGAGAGCGTGGTAGGCAGAGGAATAATCTCAATAGTACCAGCCGCCTTGAGAAGAGGAAATTTTTTGTTTAGTTCTACAGAATTTATAATTGGAGTGAGCTTCAAGCCATCGCCTACGAGACTGTAGGATCAACTCCAAATTATCTATTTAAATTTTATTGAACTTTTGAGTCGCCACTTGGATTTAGTGTTTGAACTGTTTCGCCAAAAACTTTGATTTATCTTAGCCAGTAAAATTCATGAGAGTAAAAGTTTCTTTTTGGACAGACGTTTTCTCTAAGGTCAGAGGGCCTAGCTTAAGTTTTAATTGTATGTACGAATTGAGTAGTCGAGACACATAATTAAATTACACCCAATTCTTTGACTGAATATAAAAACCCTGAGATATTCCTAAACTTGTTTCTACATTTTATGATCTTCGTTTCTACACGAAAGTTTAACTAATTAAATATGCTATTGAAACATGGGACCGTGCAATGCTAAGGATATCCTGTAGCTATAGATTTGTAGGGAATGGCATCTGTGTTTTTGCTAATAAAAAAATATTTTCAGATTTGTTAAATTAACCACTTCTGTACAAGTTATTACAGTACTAAAGGTGTTAAATGTATCTCACACATTTACTGCAACTCACCTCATACGAAGTTTCGTAATTCATATATATTTATATTACAGTACTCCATAAGTTACCCGTACGTCCCACGTTCATTATGGTAGTATAACGTAGATTATATTATGTACTGTACACATATGACAAATGTAACTTAAAAAATATTTTTTTTTACTTTTAAATTTTTTTAAACTTGTTTTTATTTGTTATTCATTTATTGTTATTTTATTTTTTGAACTTAAATCTTTGGAACTTATTTATTTTCTTGATATTAGTTTCGAGCCATTCAAGGAACCGTTTTCGTTGTGTTAATGTTTCTGTTGTTTTTTTATTTTGTTTATTCATGTTGTTCCCACGAGACCGGAAGAAATGTTGGTCCACCCACTCAGAGATTTCGGAATATAGAAGGGTAAGTAATTTAATGAAACGGGGTGCCCGGTGTCCTGAATTTGGTATGTTAGGGACAGTGTATGTTTGCTATCTCCTGCCATTCAGCTCCAACAGCACGTACGCCACCTAAAACCCACCTTAAAAAAACATAATTATAAATTTTAGTTCGCGTATTTTAATAATGTAATATTATTTATGTAATAATAACGTAATATTGCATTGTCACTGAACTTACATAAATGCGACGAATTTCAGCTCAATCGGATACGAGAAAGTGGTTGAAAAACTGTTTGCAAATTTTGAAACGGACAACTTACTCGTACGCATACCAACATTGCGAATTAAATACAAGCTTGTAGAAATATTGTTTGTGTTGAGATGCTTGCCAGTCGTACGATGTATACACAATGTTTGTGTACAGTGAACACTATTTAACAAAAGCCTTCAGTATACTTGAATTACTGGTGCGAAAATTATCGTTGGTGGTTTATCAAGACAAACAGACGACCCAGCGCTAAAACTGCGTCGCAGTCAGAGTGATTTGGAAAAATATATTGACATAACTAAGAAACGGTTAAGCCATAGTAGGAAATCACAATCTGGATGACGGAGTATATTTTCAAAACAGTGCGATTTTACATGGGTACATATTTCCACATTTAATACCTTAAAAAGTAGCTACTATCGCATTCCACATAACGTTATGTCTTGCGACGAAGAGCAGATCTCATCGGTAGAGGCAAGATTATTTCGCGTATTGATTCTCTAAGTCAAGTTGAATGCCAGTAATGTACACTTCACTTCTACTTCTGTGATTAGACGAGAGCGGTTTTAGCACATCTTTGACGACTGCAAGCCAGTGATAGGCCTAAATAAGGAAACAAATCGTGGGTATAACACGTGTTACGGTTAGAAGCCAATATATATTTGACTTAGGCCAGTGTGTGTATATGTCTGAGAAGTCTAGGCTGTTGCCATATTAATACGCGAAATACTCGGGCCTCTACTCATCAGTAGAGATTATGGTTAGAGGCACGTGAGATTCGCGAATTCGTTTCAGGATGAGCTGGAATTCAAACACATGGGAATTTTTGTCACTTTCCAATTGGATCACAGATTACCAGATTTGTCCTTGAAAACTCAATACGACAATAACACATATGGAATAAATCGTGGAACGAATTAGGCTTTACTTGTTACAGGTGTGACAGCGAATGAATGGATAACACGAGCTGGAATATATATAGGGTTGTGGAGTCTAGCTGGCAGCTCATTGAATCCGCTAATTTCACGAACCTCTAATGATAGTATATCGCGAGAATTATTTTGTGCCAACATAGCCTTGAAAACACTGCAGTTTCATGCAATATGTGTGATTGGGTGATATACGTCTGACACAAAGTAGTTGCCTGCAGACCAATAACAGGCATCAAACATTAAATATCGTAACATTTATTGGCTCAGTCTAATAGGGCAACAGTTCAACTTTCTATTTTCATTAGCTGAACGTATGTAAAAATCCAGCAAACATTCAAGTTTTCCCGCGATAAGCCATCATCTATACTCATTGGTAGAGACATGAACTTTTCGCGAAAAGAAATTTGCCTCACTTTGTGTCAGTGACATGTGTGCAAGTCTGCAGACTTGCTTCACGGTCAGAGATTGGATGTTTTGGCATTCGTGTGTCGTGGGGTTTTACACGCAAATCACAGACGTGTGGTGTTACAGTAACCTTATTGTGATTGGTACAGCCAAATGAGAAACGTCACAGTTCAAAGGCACGCTGCCAATATCTATGAAGCAGAACTGCAGACGTGCACATAAGGCACTGGAACAAAGTGGGGCAAAATTTTTTTCGCGAAAAGTTCATGTCTCTACTTATCGGTATTCTGCTGACTATTGTGTAGAGGTATATTTCCGTGAGTAGGCCAGCAAGGTTTGTACGGTCTAAGTTGGTTGGGTTTGATACAGCAAAACAAAAAGGTAAGAGACAATTATCGTTACCTATTTGTGACCAGCGACACAGATTGGTGTCTGGTAAGTATCGGTCCGTCAGGTAACGTTTTCCGAACTATATTATATGCGCGGACCATTTTTCCACCAGCTGCTACTCAGTGGAACAACAGACAATTAACGAATAGACGGGGCTTGAGCATGCATAGGACAATGGATTCTAGCCTGCAGGTCATTGAATCGGCGAAATTTTCTGGCCCATATTAACACAACAATAGAAAAAAGCGTTAGACTTTGAACTATTCTTCCCACAAGTAAATTATTGTGGTCACCGCTTAAAGTCCCATAGGAGAAAAGATAATATTGAAGCACTGCACGCCAGCTGAGTAAGTAAGCTTGAGCGGAGAGGCGATAATGTATTACGTACCTCGGTCAACAGCAACCTTACTGCTCATGCCTTACACACACAAGCGCAACTTATCTAGGGAGGCCCCTTAAGGGCACGGTCTACAGAAATTTTCAACACCATGTTTTCGTTTTTTTTATTTGTACCAGATATATATTTTTTATTATTTTTATACACAAAATGTGACTAAATGTTACTCTTGTGAAATTTTTTTTATCTCTCATAGTTTTCGCGTAATGGCTTGTTAAATTCAAAATTTGCGTTTTTCCTTTTTAATGACTACAGTAAAACCAACTGATATACCAAACTGAAAAAAATTTACAGTGGATTACGATGTTGAAAGCTACAAGTTTAGCTATGTTAAACCACAAAATACAGTTTTTACGTGAAATGTCATGCTCTAAACTAAGCAATTTGCTTTTACTATAAATTATTTCTTTCGTATCATTTGAATAGTCTTTTATTTTGGGTAAGTAGCGTAAACTAGTAAAATTGCTACTTTTTACATGCGCTTGTATGAAGACTATGGAACCGAAAAATATCTAATTTGTGTGAAATTACTATTAATTTAACGTTAAACATCAGGACAGTGTTGGGTACAATTGTAAAATTACGAATTTTTCGAGGCAGAGCAGTCATAAATTTTGTTTGTGTTGATCTTAAAGGCGCTGCCTAACCCCTCAATTCAAATGGCTTGCAGTTGTTTTTAAATACGTTTATTTTACAAAAAATATTCAACATGCGCCCATTGTGTCAATGTACCAAACGAGTAGTTTTGTATTTTTAAAAAATATTGAATTTCTAAAATTTTTATTTTAAGTTTAAGTATTTTTAATTAAAATATAAAACGTTTTTGGTCTGTGTTTTAATGTACGTGAAATTATTGCTTGTGACGTTTTTATCCACTGTGAATTTTTTTCCCCAGTTTGGTATGTCAGTTGGTTTTAGTGTAGTCATTAAAACGGAACAATGCAAATTTTGGCTTTATCGAATAATTACACAAAACCTATGAGAGATAAAAATTTTTTATAAGAGCGAAATTTTGTCACATTTTGTGTCTACAACAAGAAAAAAAATCTGGTACAAATTTTAAAAATATATATCATCGAATTATGATGAGTAGTTCAGATTTTATTGACTATTGAAGTATCCCAGTCGTCCGTTTGACAGCGTGCCTTTCCATACTCCTTAAATCATATTGCTGAGAGTCAATTATTTTGATTGATCTTTTTTAATTTGCATATTTTAGCTAGTTGACGCGGTAACACGGAGGTCGTACAATCTTTATACTGCATGGAAAAAATTGTGACGATAATTGCTGCAAACTGTGCCCTTAGGGGCGCCGCCTGTCTGCGCGTTAGAGGCTCAGAAGAGTCGGAGCTATAAAAGCGACCTTGAAACGCGCATCAAATGCCACATTGCAACAATTAGCCAAACTCTGAACTATCGTGCAAGATTCCCACCGATCCTTTTTTACTACGGGACTATGTGGTAACCATATAATTTTATTGGTGGGTATTCTGTAGCATAGATCAATGCAGTGCACCTCTCTAAGTTCCACATACATACGATTAGTGCATTTTGTTGTACGGCAGTCTGAATAGGCCGTTTTAGGCAATGTTGGAGGACAAAATATGTGTTTTTGATGATCATGGTGACGTAACAATGCCATTCCGCCTTTGTACGAAGTGTAGATATTTTATCAGCAAACGCTTATTCATTTAGCACTATGCGGTAGTATGTTTTACTTTTGAGTAAAAAATTTAAAAAAATGTTTGTAGAAGTATAAGGGCTTGAAACCACAACACCTGCAAAAATGGAAAACGGTAATTTTTATAGTTTGTAATATGATAATATCTAGGCTTCTACAATAACTGAATTTCAAAAATACTCACGTTTTCATTTGAAATTCGGTTGTTATATGCACCTAGATATTATCATACTAAAATTACAAAAATTATTTTTTCCATTTTTGTCGACTTTATGGTTTCAAGTTCCTTATTTTACTAAAAATTTTATTTAATCTTTTACTCGAAAATAAAACATGCTACCGCATAGTGCTATATAAATACATGTCCGCTGATAAATTATCTACTCGGCAAAAATCTCATCGAATTTCGATGAGTAGTTCAGATTTTATTGACGGCTAAGTATTCGAGTCGCTCGCATGACATCGTACCCTTTCCATAACTACTTGTTGCGCCTCGCAACACTTTACAAATATTACTAAGGATTACCATGCAAATGAAAAGTAAGGTTTTGAATAAATAAATAGAAGGAATAGTGAGAGTACGTGTTGATTCAAATATTTTCCTGCAACTGTCAGAACTATGCTTTTGTAATATGATTCTCATTATTTTCTTTTGAATTACAAAGACAGGCTGGAGACGTGAGGTACTTAGCCCCCAAAAAATTATCCCATAACTAATATGAGAGTATACATATCCATTATATGCAGTCCACAAATATTGGTTTGTGGTTATATATGAAAGTGACTTTAACATATAACAGGTACTATTGAGCTTGTTGAGTAGACACTTTGTGTTCATTCCATGTAAGATTACTGTCTATTATCGTGCCAAGGAAATGGGTGTGCTCCACTGAATTAATTTTTGTGTTGTTTATTAGAATTTCTGGCAATTGAGGCTTTACTTTCGAGGAGAAGGAAATATAGTTTGTTTTATCAAGGTTAAGCAATAGCTTGTTTGAAGAGAACCAGGAGTTTAGCTTACCCAAAGTTTCTTTTGCAGTCTCTTCTAAATTTAAATTTTTGTTTGTACGTATCAGAACGTTAGTATCATCTGCAAAAGAAGTAATAGGTAGGGCCACGATTTTGTCGCGAAAATATTTTTGCCACACTTTGTTTCAGAGACTCACGTGCACATCGGCAGTTCTGTTTCAAGGTTATTGGCAGCGTGTCTTTGTTCAGACACGTTTCTCATTTGGCTGCACCAATCAGAATAAGATTATTGTGAGTCTGTACGTCTATAATTTGCCAAGGCAATTGAGAGTAAAATCATCCAACCACAGACTATGTAGCAGAGCTGCAGGTGTGCACATGACGCATCGAAACCAAATGTTGCAAAAAAATTTTCGCCGTAGAATCGTGGCTCTAGTAATAGGTATATTGGGTAGCTGGAGATTCAAATCATTAACATATATTAGAAAAAGAAGTGGGCCCAGTACACTGCCCTGAAGAACACCCACTCCTACATCCCTAAGTGCAGAAATAATATGTTCCATTATATTTGTAAATGTGTTCTTTCTACTGACCTGTACTACTTGTCTTCTATTGGTAAGATATGATTTTAATAAATTATTTGCAATACCCCTGATACCTAAATCTGTGGTCGCGCGCAATATTCGCACGCGTATAAACGGAATTATGAAGAAAATATTTATAATTAACAAGCAACGTGTTTTGTAATGCAATATTATTGCGTACAAATAGTTACAAAGTCTTTATCAAGAGACTTTTAATTCGCAAGTCATTTTATTAGAAATTCAAGACACTGCTGCCATCTTGCAGCAATTTTACGAACACAACGACGTTGCCTTTTGTTAACGAGCACGGCTGTTTGCAAAGCTTAAATTTGCTACGTAAGATTGTTTTTGTATTGCACACTTCTCGTAGGTACTGAAATTTAAGTCACCACAAAAGGAGAGATAACTAAGAGTTGGTTTATTGTTTATTTCTTGAGCGGAATTTTCCATACAACATTTGGGTTAGTAAAATCACAGTAGGTATACACAGTATGGAACTTCGAATGATTATGTTACGACGACTAAAAAATATTTAAATTCGTTGATAAATTGGCAAATGAGTAAAGACTTTGCTACATAAAAAACTATAGAAGGTGAAGCGCCTCGAATCTGTTTCCGAAAATACTCCGCTCATATCATTTAGCCAAGAGCCATTACCAGTATGTTATAGTATCGCTCATGCCTTTGTTCTCAGTATACATATAATATTGTTTTATGTATACATGAAACGTTAAATGCATGTTTCACGATAAAATTGTTGATTTGTTACTATCGTGTATTATAAAATGAACAAGCAAAGTATTAACATAATTTGAAAATACGCGCAGGCACTCTGCAGTACTTTATTGCTTTATTTTGTCTGTTTGAAAGAGTGAGGTTGTAGAAATACACGGTAAAAGTGTAATGGCTGCCGTCTTCAAGGCGTTGCGGAATCGCATCTCCCGACCCCAAGAGCATGTGAGATTTTTCCGCATGGAATAATTTCATTTCGAAGTTATTTTCAATCAAGAATAGTAAAATGGAATCCATTACGAAATTCTGAGCAAATTCGCAATGGAATAATCTCGCATCATTTCAAGAATTGACTCCCTGCTGTTACAAAATTCCAAACAGTCAGGTATCAACAACAGGGGCGTCATTTCGGGTTTTTCTAGGGGGGGGGGGCAAGATTTTGTTTTCCGGCGACAGTGACCTTGTTGCATCTTTGTTATTAATTAAGCATGTATAAATTAGATACTTTAATAATAAAACTTCAGTTTTATGTGCTTAAGTTAGCATTATTTAAATTAAAAATACAAAAATACTTTTTCACACATAAAATTCTAAATCCAGGGGGGGCATTTGTCCCCCCCCCCCCTTCTGTGGCTACAAATGACACCCCTGATCAACAAGCATGTTCTTGAAGCTCTTTTTAGAACTGTAGTTACTGAATTACTAACAGGAACACAGCCCTTCTATATGTCCAGTGTGAATCCTTTCACACCAAAAAATTCAACATATTCGTAGAATCACGTACTAACACCCACATGTCAGAAATGTCACACTACACTTGTAAACAAGAATGCGACAAACACACGTCAATTTTTTTTTTAATGATAAGAGTAATCAGTTAACCTCATTTATAAAAAGTTAAATCAATACACCTTTAACATGTTAAGATACGGAACTACGGAACTACTCTTGATAACTCGCTGGTAGTCGAGTGTCCCATCAAAACGTAGGAAAATGAAGGAATACATGAAAAAAGTTACGTTGAACTTTAAACCAGCTCTTTTCTAATAGTGTCACAATGCTGAAGTTTTATTATAAGCGGATCGCAATAAAACGCACACTTTTGAAGTCTGGTAACTTATTTACTACATTTTGTTAAACAAAGGGCGTTGCCTACCTTGAACAGTTTTGCGCGGTAGAGACGCAGAAGTGACATTGAAGCGTGCATTAAATGCCACAACGTCACAAACTTGCGTGCAGGATTCCTTCGATAAATTTTACTATACGACCTTAAGAGGGATGGAACATCCCACCAGTGAATTGTCACAATTTTCGTCAAAACTTTTTTTCTCGCTTGTTACCGAAAATCACCAATCCGTAAATGATACATTTGTACACCTTCTTTTCGTTATTACAGTCATAAACTTTAACGTTATTGGAGCACTTACGTCAGAAAGTAAAGTTTTTTTTTCCGTCAGTGCTCCAAAGAAAAGTTTGCGGCTATGTCATAATGCAAAAAGGTGTACAAGCGTGTTTTCTACGTATTGTCTAACCTTATGAGAAAAAAAAATTACGAAAGTTTTGAAAATTCGCTGATTGGGTTCTCAATTCCTCTTAAGATATTACTATGTAATTTTATTGGTGGAAAGTTTTTAGCAAAGTTTACTACATGTTTCTATGTTAGTTTCATGTACATTCGGTTAGTAAATCTTGAAGTATTGAAGTCTGGAAAAGCCGTTTTTAGCTGTGTTGGAGGGCTTAGAAATAGTGTGTTTAATGAGCATGATGTCTTAGCCATTGCATTCAGTACTTGTCCGAAGTAAGTTTTCATTTCATACATTGGTACAATTGCGTATGGAATAAATTATGTAAAAAAAAAAACAAATTTACCCGCACATTACAGCGCATTTGAAGTACGTGGTAGGCTGTGGTCTTGACATAATAGTTAAAGTGTATCGATTTAATAGTACTCAAAAGTTGAAGTCTGAGGCAACAATCAAATACGATTTTTAAATTATTATTCTACACAAGGCGATCTTCGAAAGTATTTCATTTATTGCGAACCACTTTTAACCAAATTTAACCTGTTATACAGAATCTATTAGCATAGTAATACTAAATGTTACACTTTGTTTCCAGTTATCCGAGTTATTTAAAAACGCAGGTTTAGTATGGTATTTATGTTTTATGATGTGTAGCACCATGCAAAGAACACTTGGAGGAAACTGATAAAGCTTAGGGTGTACCCTGTGAAATACATGGATATTATAAATGGACTGTGAGCTCTAGAAAACAAAGTAGGCTCAAATCAGCTGAGATGAGACATTTCAAAACAGCTCATGGATGTAACCAGAAGGTACAGATTAAAAAATGAGACCATTCGGAATAATGTAGAAATTAACAACTTAAATGAAAAGATTAAAGGATGTTAAGAGTTAGTACACTCTGGCTTCGTTTTTACGCGTTTTGTGGCATTGTAACAGAGAACCGATAAGGCGATATTAGTACGCTCAACAATAGCATTCTCACCTTCATGCGTAGAGCACTAAACTGGAGTGTTCGCTTTTCTATGTAGCTTTAAGTGGTAACCAATAATTGTGTTTGTGGTAAGAGTGTGGTTAAGTTAAACGCAGACATCAGTGTTTCAGTCTTGCAAATTATGTTGATATATACAAAAAAAATCTGAAAATGCCGTTTAAAGCCATTTACTGGGACTTAAAAATATTTTTATAGCAATCATAGTATATGTTTAAATATACAAAAGCTTTGTTCAGATAAAGTGATATCTATATATATATAAAAATGAAACGTGACTGATTGACTGACTGACTGACGGACTGACATATCAAACTGCAGCCCAAACCACTGGACCTAGAATCGTGAAATTTTTTGTGGGGGTTCCCTTCAGGTCGTAGGCGAGCACTAAGAAGGGATTTTTCGAAATTCGACCTCTAAGGGGGTGAAAAGGGGTCAAATGTGTTTCCGAAGAAACGTCGATAGAGCTCGAACCCGACGGCCTATCATCGTGATTTTTACTTTAATAGGACACTCGTAAAAATGCATATTAGCTAATTTAAGGATTTTTCGAAGTTCAACTTTTAAGGGGTTGAAAAGACGTTAAATGTGTTTCCAATCAACTATCGATATCTATCGAACCCTTCGGGATAGAGAGTTGATATTCACTTCAAAATATTGCTTACGTAAATACCCAAAAAGCAGTTTTAGGTTTTTTTGAAATTCGACCCCCAGACAGTAAAAAGGGGCAAAATGTGTTTTTAATGAATCGTCTTTATCTTTGAAACACAATTGGCTATCGTCGTTATTTTAACTTTAATTGGTTACTTTTACAAATGTCTATGGCAGGAATCAAAATCGTTTCGAAATTCTTTATTTAAAGGGGTGAAAATACGTGAAATGTGTTTTCGATTATCCTTCCATATCTATCGAATCAATCGAGATATCGAAGTACTCTTTGCTTTAAATTGGTGCTTTTGTAAGAATCCCAAGTACCATTTAATATATATTTTCCGAATTCGGCCCTAAAATGGTTAAAAATGGGGTAATATGAGTTTTCGACTCACATTCGATATATATCGATCCCATAGTTTTTTATATAGCGACGTGATTTTTGTTTAGGATTGATGCTTACTCAAATACCTAAAAAGTAATTACAGGAATTTTCAAACTTCGCCACCTAAGGACGTGAAACGGGGTGAAAAGTGGTGAAAAGCGTTTTCAATTAATCGTCGATATATCTTGAACCCAGCGGGCTAATGTTGTGTTTTTTACGTCCACGAGATACCAATAAAGTATTCTAAAACGTGATTCAAGGGTTTTTCGAAATTCACTCTCTTAAGTGGTGAAAAGACCTTGAACGTCTTTTAGTTAAATTCTCGATATCTATCGAACCCGTCGAGATATACAATTAATTTTTGCTTCAGAATGATAATTACAGAAATTATCGCGAAACGGTTTTCAGATTTTTCGAAATTCGATTTCTCAATACTTTGCAGGGGTGATATGTGTTTCTTTTAGTGAATGATCGATTTTGATTCGACTGAACGGGCTAATGTGTGATTTACACTTCAGTTGGATACTTATACAAATGTCTAAGATGTAAGTTTAAAATATTTCGAAATTCGACACCCAAAAGGGTGAAAAAGAACAAAATTTGTTTTCCATCAACCCACGATATCTATCTAACCAGTAGCGACATTGAGATGTTGTTCGCGTCAGAGTGAAGCTTACGTAAATATTTAAAAAATTATTTATGTAATTTTTTTCTTTATAAGAAACTTGATTATTAAGAATAAAACTTAGTTGGTCAATAATCAAGGCAGACGATCCGAAAAGCAGGAACGAGCAACGAGAAACAACTTATACAGGAGTTTCACTACAGTAACCTATCGAGACGTGGTGTTGTACAACCTCTATGGGCCCAGGACACAATATATATATATATATATATATATATATATATATATATATATATATATATATATATATATATATATACACATTTTATTTTCATGAATTATTTCGACGTTACGTTAAGCCGTTGTTTGTTTGTTACTCAGGTCTAAATTCCGGGAGGTTCTGGGCTCGATTTCCGTTAAAAGCTGCGTGTGAACGTTCAATTCTGACATACAAAAACTACAAGGCAGATCGAATTAGTGCAATTTACATGTAGTCTTTAAAAGGAGTAAAATTGCAGTTCACTTTCAACATAGGTTCCTCTACAATATCAGCTAACATATCGTCGGTATACTGCCAAAAGTGATTAAA
>PNEQ01047875.1:0-42498 GCA_003012365.1 Medauroidea extradentata
TTCGACGACAGACGCGAACTGCTTCGTTCTGTGAACTATATAGTTCGACGAGAGACGCGAACTGCTTCGTTCTGTGAACTATATAATTCGACGACAGACGCGAACTGCTTCGTTCTGTGAACTATATAGTTCGACGAGAGACGCGAACTGCTTCGTTCTGTGAACTATATAATTCGACGACAGACGCGAACTGCTTCGTTCTGTGAACTATATAGTTCGACGACAGACGCGAACTGCTTCGTTCTGTGAACTATATAGTTCGACGACAGACGCGAACTGCTTCGTTCCGTGAACTATATAGTTCGACGAGAGACGCGAACTGCTTCGTTCCGCGAACTATATAGTTCGACGAAAGACGCGAACTGCTTCGTTCTGTGAACTATATAGTTCGACGAAAGACGCGAACTGCTTCGTTCCGCGAACTATATAGTTCGACGAAAGACGCGAACTGCTTCGTTCCTCGAACTACATAGTTCGACCGATCTATAGGTTATAATGCCTAGGAAGTTCGCCGTCACGATACATATCCTCGTGTTCTACCCTCTCAATCATTTCAATTAAAACTATGTACCATCATTAATTGCCTATATTCTGTTCTTAAAAATAACTTATATTTCTATACTCTTCGTAGTTAATGTAACGAATCTACTCCCTATACAACCATACGTATGTAATATGTATAGGCAGTTTGTGATTAATTGAGAACTTCTGAAGACCATCTTCTCTGCGATAATATTTAAAACAATATTATTTATTGTGACTTCAGATGTTAATTGTATAATATAGTGTAGTCTATGAACTCTGATTGTTAATAAGATAAAATTGTTTAGGTTTAAAAGTGACAGGAAACTATAAATAATCTCTAAAACAAACAAAACAAAAAGTAACTAGGGTTTCAAAAGTGCTCATTTTATCCCGGAACACCTATATGTCCGTCGTACATACATTGAATATGGCAAAATAACTATGTATATCATAGTTAGCTTTTACTAAATAACAAACCCTGTTATGCACAGCAGCATACTATTGTTGCAGCACGACTCAGAAAATAACTGGCCCAGTGCCGGTAACGAAATATAGGTGGGCAGCAAGTCTTTTTCTTTAAAAAATATTTTAACGTATCGTACTGTTATTACAATCTTAGCATTTGCAATGAAATATTTAAGAATAAAAACAAAAAAAATGCTTTTAACGCTAATTTAGCTATTATTATTATTGTTACTTGCCCTTACATTGTAGTGAAAAATGAAAATGTTCTTAGCCTATAACAAAGAGCGCTTCGTTATTTTCAAACGACAGGTCACTGGACTGGAAAGCACGGAACGAAAATAATGTCGAACTGTCTTTGTCCTCGAACGATGTAGTTCGCGGACCTGCCTCGAACGATGTAGTTCGCGGATCTGCCTCGAACGATGTAGTTCGCGGACCTGCCTCGAACTATGTAGTTCGCGGACCGATGCAGTTCGCGATACATTGTCTCGTTCCCCTCTGATCCTCTCCTTCTCTGATCCAGGGGAAGGAGGTATGGGTGAAGTAGAAAATAAGGGGAGAGTACCGACTCGAACTAGAAAAAATATGCCTTGGGCGGAGAGGGGAGGACTAACGCACATGCGCGGATAAGTGCGCTGTACAGCACAGCTGCAGTAAACGGAGGGGATTGAATAAGCGAAGGCGCAGGCTGTCTTCCAGCCAGTCGCAAGAACAGTTCTTTTCCGCCTGAACTACATAGTTCGGTAGTTCACTTCTAGGAGCAGTTCGAAATGAACTGGTAGTTCACGAACTACTCATCACTACTACCAACCTTACGAGAAGTAAAGTAACTCTTGCTAATGGTGACTTATATGCGGCTAGTGATATTTTTCAAAGGTTAAATCTTTAGTGCTCACTTTATCCCGAATGACCTATATTCGTTTATTGTCAGTTGTTCCGCTCAGTAGCAGCTGGTGGACAAATGGTCGGGACTCGAGTATGTATAGGCTAGTTGGTTCTAACGTGCAGGTAATTGAATTCAGGACATTTTCCCGGCCCTACCAATAAGTACAAACATGAACAATTTGCGAGTTCCCTCACTACTGTATACTAGTCACTAAGAATATCTCTATACTCAACTAGAGTGCTGTTGCTGCTTATTAGCTATCCGCTGACAATGTAAATTCACATGATTAAAAATTAAAAATACATCGTAAGTAGGTTCATGAATTTATCGCGAATTTATATATATATATATATATATATATATATATATATATATATATATATATATATATATGTCAGTGTTTGGAGGTTTAAGGGCTAGGGTTAGAATTTCTCGGCCTTAGAGAGAATTATTTTTTTAAATTCATACGAGAGTCAATATCGTAAAATTTCTTCGTAACTTTTTTGCAAATTAGTTTTACTATGCAATGTAATTTTTCGAGTGTAGCTAATTTATCAATTAAAAGGAAATTTCGATGATTAACTAATTAGCAACTATTTTGCAGTCTTCTGACTCGACAAAATTAGAGTATACTGTTAAAATCAATCATAACAAAGTCACGAAGCGATTTTACGATATCGGCTGCCATTTATGTTTTAAAAAATAATTGTCGTTAAATGCGAAGACACTCGGGCCCACGCCCTTAAGCTCTCACATTACTTGGGATTTACCCGCAAATCACAGACGTGTGGTGTTGTGGTAACCTTACTGTTGAAGACGGGAAAAATACACGGGTACAATGACATGTAGGCTAGCTTCCAAGAATATATGTGCACTCTAGAAAACAATAGCTGCTCATTAGCTGTTAGGTAACACAGTGATATGAGCCTTCATTCAGTTACATTCTTGTTATTGGCTCAACGACTTCCAGGAACTGTCGTAAGAGTCGAGGGCCAGTTACGAAATTAACACGAACTTACAGTAGTTTGAATCATAGCTTGTTCCTAAAAGAAAACGTGAAATTTTCAGGTATCTGCGTGTTGTGATTGGCACAGTTAAATGAGAGACGTTACTTCACATAGACACGCTGCCAATAACCATGAAGCATAGCTGCAGTTGTGCACGTGAGGCAATGAAACAAACTGGGGCAAAAATCATATCTATCAAGGGCCAACTGCGGTTGATATCCCAACTTACCGTTGTTTGCAATCTACATTGTATCCGAAAGACAACGCAAATTTTCCAGTTCCCAACAAACCACAAGTTTTAGCACATCCAAGTGTATATGACAATAAAGACTCATTGAGAGAGTAACTGACCGAAGTGAAAAAAAAAAAAAATATCGATTGGCGTTACTCTTCTGTACACTTAAATATTATGTATAGCAATGAAACAATTAAGATTAACGTACGCTTTCTGTTTGCTTATAACTAAGTAACGGAAACTTGAAACTAAAACATTTTGTTAGAAGACATGATTAAAATTGGCGTGTAGAATAGTTGCTTAATATGATGACATATTGAATCGCGGAAAATACTGAGAATCGCTAGAATATTCCGCAGGCACCAACGTATCGGTAAATTTGATCGCTTTTGAAAATTGATTACGGCCTAACAGTTAAATGTTACAGGGCTTATGTTTGCTTGAAATCAACTCCATTTGTTTTATAAATTACCAGTCTTACTCACGCGCCGGGGATTTTCGTTCCAATCAATCAGAACGCACACTTATTTTCAACTTAAACCTAGCCTGTGATTGGACAGCACTTCCCGATAAAATCAATCACCAAAGTGAATATTGAAAGGAACAGAAGAACTGATTGAAAGGGAAAAAAGGAAGAACGTAGACGTGACGTACTAAGACCAATTCTTGCCGATGTTACAAAACAAGCGAGTAGCGATATCATCTTCATTGTGGACTCACTCTATGTATATGTACACACATATAGAGAGAGCAGTAGAGTGGGGAAGAGATTTCGGTCAGCGCTGAACATCAAGGTCTTTAGGGCAGGCGAGGACTGACATAAGGTGAATATGGAGCAGCGACGGAATGAGGGGGTGGGCGAAATGGGAGATCCCCAAGAAAACCCGCCGATCAACGACATCGTCCGGCAAGAATCCAAGAGAGAGGGAGACGGCGGGAAAAAGGGGGGGAGAGGAAGGGAGTAAAAAATCTACTAATTGTTTTTCTTGACACCGTTCCAATAGTTATTCCTTACAGTTTGAGTTTCAATAAAATTCGATGAACCTACACACACACACACACACACATACATTTACATATATATATATATATATATATATATATATATATATATATATATATATATATATATATATATATATCTGCAACTGTGCCTCGTGGTTATTGGCAGCGCTCCTCTGTGGTCACACATTCTTGCATCTTATAATCTGTGCTAAGCAAAGAAACTAGTGGAACTGAATAGACAAGTGGGAGATATTTGATGGTTAGAGCCCACGATTTTTGGTGAAAAGAATACTGTAACAATTCATTTCAATGCCTTTAGAGGGCGTGGTACATAATTCAACGCTAAAAGCATTAATCTATAACTGTAGGTTTCTTTTCTTGAAGCCAATTTGCAAAAATAAAACAATAGCAATCCTAGACAATAGTTTTGGGCATCGTTTAAAACAAAATTGTTTCCATTGTTACGAATTTCCGAGGCACAATCTCTGACGCCGGAACCTCGTGCATTTAACTGCGGCGCAAGAGATCACGCGTAACGAATTAATAATTCTGGATAAATATTTACTCACAAAGTTGGGAACTACTATTATCTAGGATTGTCATTGAGTATTTGATACATATCGGCTTCGAAAAAAGCGTAGAAATCAATTGATGATTTCAGCATTACTTATCTACCACGCACCCTTAATATCTGTGTAAGTATCATTTGGTGTGAGTTAAGAGCAGCAATTGTTTATGAAATAGCGGTGAAATAACAGCAGCAAATAAGCTTATTGCAGGGAAAAAGTCTATATTTAGAACCAGTGATTTCTAGTGGAAAGAGTTTTGCAGTCGCCTGCTTTAAATGCCATTTGTGCACGTCTTCAGGTCTGCTTCGTGGGGCCATTAACTTTTCGCGAAAATAATTTCGCCCCAGTTTATGTTTTAGTGCCCGGTTTCCACTTCTGCAACTCTGCTTCGCAGTCAGTGATTGGATGTTTGAACTCTCGCGAGTCTTGAGTTTCTACTCGCCAATCACAGACGTGTAGTGGCAGTAACATTGTTCTGATTGATACAATCAAACGAGCGATGCGTCTGCACTGATACATTCTGCTAATAACAAAGAAGTAGAGATTGAACCAGGTTGGTCCAAATTTGTTTGCACCAAAAGTCAGTATCTCTGTAAATATTGCTGACGGCATTGGTTTTATGTGGAAGCGACAATAAATGTTATGTTTTGCAACACGTGACAGTTGAACGTGTTGAGTTAATTGTTTAAAATGAGGTAATCATTTTAACTTGTAGTAGCAATGATGACATATACGTATGTTTGAATGTGCGAGTGAGTGTGATAGTTAATGTTTATATTTTGTGTTTTCTTTAGTGTATTGTGATTTAAAATGTTTCTTCTCTCTCTCTCTCTCTCTCTATATATATATATATATATATATATTTTTTTTTTTTTAATTTTGAACCTAAGTGTGCGTGGCAGATAACATCAATTGACTTCTAAGCTTTTTTCGAAGCCAATATGGATAAAATACTCAATGACAATCCTAGATAATGGTATTTGCCAACTTTATGAGTAAATATTTATCCAGAATTACTAATTCGTTACGCGTGATCTCTTGCGCCGCAGTTAAATGCACGAGGTTCCGGCATCAGAGATTGTGCCTCAGAAGTTCGTAACACTGGAAACAATAATGTTTAAAACGTTGGTTAAAACTATTATCTAGGATTAATACTGTTTAAATTTCGCAAATTGGCTTCAAGAAACCTACAGTTATAGAGTAATGCTTTTAGCGTTGTATTATGTACTACGCTTTCTTAAGTGATTAAAATTAGGTCATCATTTTAACTTGCAGTAGAATTGAGCCTTATCGTTGTGTGTACTCTGGTCTGCATTCGCACTGCGGAGTATTCAAGTAAGGAAATGTTATCTCTCCCGCAGTCTTCTCGGCTATCTAGATTCACGGCAGCCTGGGGCACAGTTCAGCACAATAGAATGTAACTGCACCGGGCTATTTGCCCTTATGTCGTGTTCAGCCCTGCGTATTTCCTCTGGGCACGATTCTTCCTCCTACAGTAGCGTCTTCTTGGCTGCCACCTACACCCGTCCCTCTTCGCCTCGTCTCAGAGCAGAATGTGCTGGTTTGACTCTGTGGTGAACTACCAACCACTTCTCACCATTCCTGATAAAAACTAGCACTGGGCAATGAGTAGAGATGATGGTTTATCGCGGGAAAACTTGACTCTTTGATGTATTTCAACGAACGTTCAGCTTAACAGAATATTACTGGCTCTATCCTGTACGTGGAGATGTTACCCTATTTGACTGAGCCAATAAGAATCCCGCTGTTGTAATATTTTATGCCTGTTATTGGTCTACAGACAGCTACGTTGTGTCATACACACATCACCCAAACTTATGTGTTGTAATTAACTACAGTGTTTTCAAGGGTATGTTGGCACAAAATATTTTCGCGATGTAGGCCTACAATCATCTCTAGCAACGAGTTTAAATGGGGAGTCATTCGTAAGATCATTAATTCACATCCAATCAACTATCGTACTATAAATTGGAATGTCTTTTAAAATACTGCCACGTAAAAAGTTTATTATTAGTAGGGGCCGGTAATTTCCGCGAAAATATTTTTGCTTCAATTTGTTTCAGTGCTATACGTGCACACATGAAGATCTGCTTCGTAGTTAGGGATTGGATGTTTTAAACTCTCTGTGTCTCGGGGGTTCTACCCGCCAATCACAGACGTGTGTGGTCGCGAGTTAACTTGTTATGATTGGCGCGGTCAAATAAAAGACACGTGGCCAATAATCTCGTGAAGCAGTGTTGCCAATATGCACGCAAGGCGTTGAAACAGAATGGTACAAATAATGTTTTCACAAAAACTAACTGTCCCTATCTACGTATTTTGGTTTCAGTTTTTATCAGTAGTCAACTCCTGAGATGCTGTTTGGCTTTAATGTTACATTTAATTATATGGAGCCCAGTGCCTGAAGAACTTACATGTTATGTAATCACGGCCCTGTTTGACTTTTTCAGTGAGACCTTTGTTTCTACAAAATCATTTAGGGTTTTAAATGCCATTACAACTATAAACTAGGAAGTGTTTTCATTAAAAAAAACCACACCCAAGCAAATCCCCCGCGTTTTTATACCTTTAGCAATGTTGTCCGCTTCTCAATGAAGGAGATTATTTCTGCCCGATAGCGAGCTCTTTCAAAAATGACTCAACCCAGACGTATTTAATATAACATGTAAAAATTCCCGTTCTTGCTTACGCCACGGCTCGTAGGAAGTAACCCCTCCCCCCCCCACTTATTTCTCCAATTTAATATTAAAATGTAAATTTTACAAAAAAAATATGATCACGTATTTATTATAATAACGTTTTCTTACAAAATGTCCAATGAAATTGTATGTAGCAACATTCTTTCTTATAAAAAGTAATGTTAAAAATCGACCTTATGTCAATAAATTATTATTTTAATTTTATCATATATTAATCGATTAATATCCATGGCTGCAAATTTTATCTTTCTTAAATCTCACCAATCCTGAACATAATCGTCAGAATTTTTAGATATTTATGTATGGTGCAGAGATCCGGAAGGTTCTTTGGATTGCTTGAGCAGAAATTATATTTCAGGCTTCTGTAAAGAGAGTTATCATCGCAACTAAGGCACTGGGTTATTGATCTCTTCTTGAGGACTGTGAACCAATAGGATACCAGTTTAAGAATAATATCTTGACTCCCGTACTTCCTTGGCATATGTACAACCACTGTAACTGGTGACTCGCTGGAGCAGCAGCATAGCGGTCAGACTTGGGATTAACAATTAAAAAAATTAACCACTAAAATTAACCGTCAAAAAATCGGGTAACTTCTTAACATATACATTACTTTCAAAACTAGCCTATTTTAAATTTAAATTCGTTAAAATTATTGACTAGCGATTAAAAGTAACGAGTTAGTTTCTGTAAACCGATGACTGTCCTAGAAAATAACTGGATGACTTCGTAGTCTAGTACCGACACACAATATCAACGTTAAAAACAGCATTTTCGGTGTGTACACCGAACACTACACAAATGACATCTAGCACTAGCTACACGATGCAAGCTGAGTCAAACTAACGTGTTACAGTAGGTGGCGACACAGTCGCGTTTGTCTCGACCAACAGATCGATAACATAGCAAACAATTTGTTTTCCTCGGAAACGAAGGAACATAAGAAGATCGCGATTTATTTCTTGGTAATGTAGTCATGCGTGTGAAACATTTTATATTTCTCCATACAAATATTTTGGGAAAAACTAACTTTTAACTTTGATCAGTAAATTTTCTTTTAACTTTAATTTTTATCAGTTAATATTTTAAAAATTAACGTTTAACTTAAATCAGTTAAGTTTTTAAAGCATTTGCTTCAACTTTAATCAGTTAGATTTTTTTTTGGTTATCTTTCCCAAGTCTGATAGCGGTGTAGTATAAGGTAAAGGCTTTCGATATGGCAACCTTACGAAGAACAATTATTTCATAACAGCATTTAATTTCCCTTATTAATTTGTCTGTCCTACAAACCTGCGAAATAGAGAAAACCGTTGAATAACTAGATGCACAAATTTGTCCTGAAAATACTCCGCACCATTTTACTCTAGTGTCGTTGACTGCACCAATCAGAATATGTCTCGTGTTGCAGCACGTATGTGTGAACTACCGGTAGAACCCATGAAACAACTGAGAGTTTACAAATCTAATCACTGTCAACGAAGCAGATGTGTGTATAAGGCATTGAAGATAAGTGGGGCAAGAAATCTTTTCTCAACTTAATTGAGGCTGTACCATAGCCATCTTTAGTAGAAGGTCGCGGCCTTAGATCTGGCAACGCTGCCAGGAAGGTTATTTTAACACTTATTTTGTCTCGTCAAAGGCAGTGGCTTCTCCTGATTCGCCGGTATGTAGGGCAGAATAACGAATCAGGTACAGCCTTTGTCTCTGGAGAGCTACAAGAAATGTTAAAGTGACCCTTCCTGGCAGGGTTGCCAGATCTAACGCCGCGGCCTTCTACTAAAGACTGCTATGGCTCTACCCATAACCTGAAGCGAAGGACTGGTAGTTCCCACGAAAATATATCTTCACCGCGTATTTTTCAATTTTTTACAGACATATTTGCAGCTTTGCTTCATCACAGAATAAATAGTAATACAGAAGTGAAATGACGTGGCGACTCATATGATACGGGCGAACATGGCCGCTTATTGGCTGCCCGAGATTGTTGATACCAGCCCCGTGTATGTTTGGTTCCTGCATGTTACTACAGGTATTTGTGACTAGATGCCAATACAAAGATAATGTAACTTAAAAACTTATCACTGCATCTAAAAATGAAAAAAAAAAAAAAAAAAAAAAAAAAAAAAAAAAACTAGGGATGAGCGCTCCGATTGATGCTGCCCCAGGCCTCAAAAGTTCATAAAATGGCCCTGCAAATCACATACGTGAGGTGTTATAGTAACATAATTGCGATTGGCACATGCAAATGAGAGACGTCACTCCGCAAAGCGACGTTGCCAATAATCACGAAGCATAACAGCACATGTGCACGTAAGACACTGGAATAAATTGACCCAAAATTATTTGCGTGAAATTTGCATGGCCCTATTTATGGGGGAGCTGATAAGTTAAGAGTGCGTGGTAGATGAACAGACGTTGAAAACATCAGTTGTTTTATACGATTTTTTCGAAGCCAATATGGCTAAAATATTCAATGACAACCCCAGATAACGGTTAGAGGCAATGATGTTTAGTGAAAAGAATTATGCAACAGTTTGTTTCATTGCGTTATGTGCACATCTGCAGCTTTGCTTCATGGTCAGTGATTGGCTGTTTTTAACTCTCAGATTTTTGGGATCTACATGTAAATCGCATTGACGTTATTCTCATTGGCTCAGTCAAATGAGTGACGCCTCTACACGAATGCTCGGTGCCAATAACCACTTACCACAGCTGCAGATGTGAGCGCGAGGCATCGAAACTAAATGTTGCATAAGTCTTTTCATAAAAAAATCACTCCCTCTAGATAATGGTATTTGTCAACTTTATGAGCAAATATTTATACTAATTCGTTACGTATTATCTCCTTCACCGCAGTTAAATGCACGAGGTTCCGGCGGCAGAGATTGTGCCTCAGAAGTTCGTAACACCGGAAACAATTTTGTTTAAAACGTTGGCTAAAAGTATTGTCTAGGGTTGCTATTGTTTAATTTTCGTAAATTGGCTTCAAGAAACCTACAGTTATAGATTAATACTTTTAGCATTGAATTATGTACCATCCGCTCTTAAGGGTTTGTTCCCGAGTGTTTTTTCAGACTGGTGCCAATAACTCAAATATTTTTTAACCAAAAGGTTTTCAAAATATTTAGTCAATGTGTAATCACACGATGCACAATACTATGGACGCGTTTTTTTTTTTTTTTTTTAATAATGTACCATTCGCCAGCAAAAAAATAATTTCCTTCGTTTTTGCTTATTTTCACGACGGAAAACGTGGTACTTTGGGTAATGAAATCTAAAAAACCGTTCAGCTGCAAATTATAACATATAAGTGTCAAAACTGGGCAGCGAAATTTTGATATGAGTAATAGGTAGCAATAAAAAATATTTTCGAAATCACTGCAAAACTTGGTAACAAGGCCTTTAAGGCCTTGTTACCAAGTTTTGCACTGTTAGGGAATATATGTATTAGACTGAAGTTTCCAATAGCAAACCGTAAATAAAAAGGCCTCAGCTGTGTGAAGAGGTACTAGCTGTGAAGTCATCATGCTCGGCTCATCACCACATCCATCACAATATATCTCACCCTGTCATCCTCGTAGCGATGAGAAACAAAGTCCTCTTCGGACGAGACGATAAACAATTTCTTCTACCGCGAGGGTTGGTGAGGTGAGTTGGGTTGTGGGGATGTGTCGGTTATATCCTCCAGACGAGGGCAATCGTTGTGGGATTACTTGTGCGCTGTGTACCTCGAGTGGTCAGCTTTGCAATGTTGGTCGCTTGTATTGCTAGCAATGGTTGTGTGGAGGGGGGAGGGAATTGTAGCTGCCCTAGTGTACGCTCTGTTGCACGTGACTAGCATCTGGCCAGGAGAGCCAACTTTATAGAACATCTCACTTATACCTCACAGCAACTCTCTTTCTTTTTTATCCTCAGAGTTGGTTTCTTTCTCAAACATCAAAAGTACGTCTACCAAGCCTGCAGCAAGAAACTATTAATTCTCGATAATTAAGTTTAAAAAACCACCCTTTAAACAAATAGTATTAAACGGGACATTACTTAAAGGTAATTCTGTACAATAGGAACTTATGTTATACATTACTGTTTTAAGTATACACCTAGAGCCACTAATTTATGATTTAGGTCGTTCGGGATAAAGTGAGCACTAAATGTTTAACTTTTAAAATACAACACTAGTCGTTTCTGCATATAATTTAACATTAACAATAGTTGCCTTTCTGCTTGTATGGTTGGCAGCGAAATTACCAAATATGTTGCCGTGTGTTTTCCTATTTAAATACAGTAATATTGAAACAAAATCAGCCACAAATGTCATAATTTTTTTTTATAATATTAGTAAACTTAATTTCACTAAGCTGTATAGGTTCATATAGGCCGTGTCTCAATTCACTCAGTGTGTGCTCTCTCGCACTCTCTCTGTCGCGAACACGTCAGAGAGAATACTCTCTGGTCGTCTCAATTCGTTGTCGAGAGTGCGAAAGAGCGAGAGTACAGCGAGAGAACGAAACTGTTCACTCGCTGCACACTCTCGCTCTCTCTGGCGCACGCCATCTTGATTAGGCCTACAGCTACGGTTTGAGATTATTGAAGAAACGTGTGTCATATATTGCTAATATTTCTATATTTATAAATGTATAATTATTTTCAATGAACCGTTATTTATGTCGAGAATTTGTGTAAACATTTCCTGCCCTAATATACGTTTAAATTAACAAAATTATGGCATAACCTATAAACAGTTAATCGCTGCTTGAAATACGACTCTCGTAAGTTTAAAATTATTATTTGAATTGCCTACAATATGTTTTATATGTTTATAATGTGTATTAATAAAATTTACGCACTTGTTACCTTCGCATCGTTTGTTTACAAACTCGAGAGAGCATCGTCCCAATTGGAGACAGTGAGAGTGCCAGAGAGCTCTCTGTCTCGTGTTATTCGAAAGAGTGTTCTCTCCAGAGAGTACTCTTTAAATTGAGACACGGCCATAGACAGCACAATTTATCTTACTCGCGCAAACATCAAGTGATGTGTCCAGAGAGGTTAGACACGTCCCGTCGTTATACGTTACGCGCGGAAAGATATGAATTGCATGAAAATAGAACTTTAGTAGGGCTTTTTTTGTTTGCTCATTTCATCCCGGACCACATATAAAGGAATTTGCGCCATCTTGCTTCAACACCTTACGTGAATATCTGCAGCTCTGCTTCATGCCTCAGTGTCGCACTTGTGTTTATCAGTACTGTATGCGCCTACTCTACAGATACTTCAACCGTTCATATTTTAAGCTGAAATGAAAACTTCTGTACACAGCAGGAACTACCTCGATTAGCGATGCGTAGAGACACTGGTGAATCGCGGGAAAAGTAGATTGTTTGCTAGGCTCCAACATGCTATGTATAACACTGAAGGCTATATTGGCTATGGTTTATATGAAGCACTGTGTCCCTCTTCAACAGATACAATTAGAACTGTACAGTTTTAACACAGAACGTGTGTGACTTGCCATAAATCTGTTTATACGTGTCACGTTTAACATACTACAGTTTATTGGAGACTATGTTAAATATTTCCGCGATTTTCCAGTGTCTCTAGCGATGCGGTGTTGTGTCACATATATTTTTGCACCATTTGGTTTAAATGATAGCTCTGTTCCATGGCCAGTCAATGGATGTTCTTGCACTTGTGCTGAGATTCTACTGTTAAATCACAGATGTATGGTGTAACAATATCCTTACTGTGATTGGTGCAGTCAAATGACAGGTGTGTCTAAACAAAGACACGCTGCCAATTACCATGAAGCAAAGCTGCCAACGTGCACGTGTCATTGAATCAAAATAGCACAAAAATATTTTCGCTACAGAATCGTGGCTCAACAAACGGTGTTACATAACTTCTGACATTATTCACTCGGACACAGAAGCCACTGAATTGGGTGAAAGAAGGCCATTAGTGGCGTAGACCAACTGGAGCGGAGAGTGGGAACGCGAAGATACAGAATATTTAGGAATACAGAAGTGAAATAGCCGATGGGACAGCGAACTCAGTCACACACGACACCATAATGACTTCCCTGGCCAGCAACATGGCGGATAAGCCTACGGCCAATCAGCGTAAGGCGGCTGCCCTGCTAGTCGGCAGCCAGGCCAATAGGAAACCTGCCGCAACATGCAGGAGCCAAACATATACTGGGCTGGTATCAACAACCTCGGGCAACCAATAAGCGGTCAAGTTCGCCCGTATCAAATGTGCCGCTACCTCATTTCCCGTCTGTATTACTATTTCTGTACCTCGGAGGTATAAGACACTATGTCCACTTTTTGTCAAAATGCACTTTTTACCGTAAACATGGCCACGGTTTTAAATACTTTGTAGTGACATACAAAACAAAGTCGGTGTTGTGTCAAAAACGTTGGTTTTCGGGCACTATACTGCCAGATTCACTAGTGAATCTCACTCTTCAAACTGCTCTCCTGAAAAATGTGATTTTTGTGACATAGTGTCTTCTGCCTCCGAGATACAGATTTAATCTGTGCCCTCGCTGTTAGCTCAGAGTACTAGAAGGTTCCTAAAAAGGGAAAAACTCACGAAAATAATTCTCGTGTGTAGAAATCACACACTTTACAACATCGCAGTATAAGCAGACCAAATACTTCAAATAATCTTGTTTATATATTTTTTTACAAATATTAAGAGCGAAGTTTGGAGTGGAAAGAAAACTTTCTGCATTAGCACATAAAAGGCAAAAATCTTGAAGCAAAATATGGCAAACGCCAAAAATGTAAGTCGGGATATTAAAAGTTCCCTGTCCAAGTGGTTCAATATTTATCTGTTCTATAGAAGAAGCAAGAAAGCAAAGGGGATAAGAAAAGATGGGAGGTAGAGAAAATATTCGGAGACAGCCGTACACGGCGATTTCAAGTACCTTCTCCGAGCAGATGTTTGTTTTGGAAAAATAAAAGTAAATATAAAAAGTTATCGTATATCACGCATGAGGAGACAGACGTATGACGGGAGGCAATACAATGTGGAATCTCGAAGACGCATCGGCAAATATGAAAATGGCGAAGCTTCGTGACTTTTCCATTTCTATCTGAAGTGGGGACCCGTCGAAACGAAGGCAAGAGAATTTCTAAGCGCGCGCATACGTACATATACTTCAAGCTTTACATACGGCCTCATAGCTATGAAGGCGCTGGCAGTGCATAGAATCATATGTAGCTGAGACATACTGCGCCGTATTGAGGTCGTCACAATTTATTTGTAAAGGCAACATTTTTAGCGAAATATTTTCGCGTAAGTTACAATTCAATGACATACTTATTTGTCGGCACTCCTTCTTAGTTATTTCTAGAAATGATGATGGTTCACGGCCAAAATGTTTTGTGGCAAGATACCATTGAAAACACTCAACTTCTTGCAACAAATATGAATGGGTTATATATGTCTGACATAACGCATCTCTCTGCTGACCAATATCAGCCGTCAAATATTTAAATAGCGTGATTCTTATTGGCTCAGTCAAATAGGGCTACGTACACAGTAAAAAAATGTGTAGCTTTACAAGGAAAATTTTGTAAACTAATATCAGAACATTATCAGTCAGGTAATAAATGTGAGATGTCCGAAACCATTAGGAACTAGTAAAATAAACAGTAATGAATAAATTTATCGATTTGAAACAAAATAAACATCGAAGACCAGACAAATTTTACAAAACATTTCGTAATTTTTTTGGAAACTAGTTTCCAAAAAATATTTTTGTAACCCTGCAAACAATTGTTGTAAAGTGAACCAAATATTAGCAGTAAATAAACAAAAATATTTTTTGTAGATTTACAGAAATGTTTGTAAATATACAAAGAAATTTGTAAAAGCACAAGTTTTTTGTAAATATTACAAAACATTTGTTTGGAAACAGGTTTCCAAAAACCTTTTTGTAAAAGTACAAAAAATGTTTTACTGTGTACAAGCGAAAGCCAGTAATCTTCTCGTAAGCTGAACTTGCGTTGAAACCTACCAAGTTTTCCCGCGACAAACCTCCATCTCTAGTTATTAATGTAGGGACAACTGTGTTTCGCGATGATAATTTTGCCCCACTTTGTTTCGGTGACTTCCGTGCAAATGTGCAGTTCTGCTTAGTTGTCAGTGATTGGATATTTTAACTCTCACGAGCCTTGGGATTCTACCGGAAAATCACAGACGTGCGGTGTTTCAGGAACGTTATTGTAATTAGCTCAGTCAAATGATATACATAGACACGCTGCCAATAACCATGAAGCAGAATTGCAGAAGTACATACATGTACTGGAATAAACTGGGACAAAATTCTTTTTGCGAATAACAAGGGTGCCTAGTTATTAGCTTGAAAGGCATCGTTTCTTGTTTGATTGACCAATCTGAGCAGGATTACTACCACGCTAAACGAGTATGACTCGCAGATAGTCTCTTAACACAGGCAAGACCCCGGTTTTTAAATACAGCCAGTGATGAAGTCTTACTGCAAAAATCGGGTGTCCCTAATAACTTTCAGTTGAGTACTTCAATAATTATATATATATATATATATATATATATATATATATATATATATATATAGTATTGTTGATTTGGGCCACTCTCTGTTGCCAATAAGACGATGAACATAACGAAGTAATCATAGTAGGCCCTATATGTATATGTGTATATATATGTATATATATATATATATATATATATATATATATATATTAGCTGCCCCGAGAAACGTTGTTTTGTCACATAAATAACTTATTGTAAGTGTGTAAGGATGTGGTATATAAGTGGAAGAGGTCTAATAATAAAGAAGTTAATAAATAATAATAATAGAGCAGCGACACCTGGTGGAGATAGACTGGTATCAGCTCGTGGGGATAAGTGATCAATTATCACTTACACAGTTATCGACCGGGTTCTAAAATTATTAAATTAAAAATATTTACTAAACAATAGCACTTAGGAGTGTAAAAATAGATAAAAACCTATTCGCAGACCTACCGAATGTATATACATAATTTCATTGAAATCGTTTAAGCCGTTTCGGAGGAGTATGGAAACAAACACTGTGACACGAGAATTATATATAACAATAATTATTTCGTTTGCAATACAGCAAAAACTGGCGTATTTATGCAATATTATATGACATATGACAGAGGTACTTATTTCCAAGAGAAATTATCACGAATTTTTTTTGTTAGTTTATTTGTTGTCGCATTCCTTTGATCCAACAAAGAGGAATTCCTCTGGGATACGAAATTCGTAAAAAATTATACAAACTTTCACTTACACAAACAAGTTATGGAGAAAGTATTTCATGATTAAAATCACGTTTCAAAATTTATAAATAAAAGAAGAATAAAGGTAAAGTAAAAATTTAAGTACAAATTAGTTCCAACTCTAAAAGAAAATATTAAATCACATATCATTAAAAATAGTTTTTTAATCAACGATGGAATGAATAACTGAAACAATAGGTAATTAACATCTATCCCAATTATTTATGTTTACTTCTTTTAATACTAGCGAGGTAATTAGAAAACTTGTATAATATTTCGACTTTAATAATAGCTTAAATTATTTAGTAAATTGTATTTTGTATTATTCCTGTAATACATGTAGGTAATTAATATAACAAGTGTATACTGGTGTTATACATGCGATATGCTTACACAGAGCTATTATGTTGAATACATCTAAGTTTATGCGAGTTACTGGTTAAGTATTAAGTATTGTTTGACGTTATTGTTAGTCATACAAAATCGTGTAAATATGCAGTTTTTATTATCCTTCAAACTTGGAATAATTTATGTTTGTAACTGTGTGTGTGTGTGTGTATATATATATATGTATACATATGTGTGTGTGTGTGTGTACGCTTGTGTGTAAAACAATGTTTTTGGCAAGTTCTAAATATTTTCTGGGTATTCAACCTTCAAAATGTATTTATGGTCACCACTAAAACATTTTGTTGACACCACTAAAATATTCTGGCAACCACAAAATTATTTTGTGGTTACTACAAAATAATATTACAGGGAAGAACTCCTACAATATTGGTCATTAAATATATATTTACATACAAAAATAACACAATTTTTTTTTATTAATCACTGTAATTCTGGCATGCATCGCTCCTCGCTTTGAGTTTCATTCGGTGTGCTTGTAATTTTCCTGAGCGTTTATACAGATCTGCTATCTTCGTGTCTGTAACGGTTCAATCATGTGATATTGGAAACGTTTTCCCGTACAAAAAAAAAACTATGGACCAAGCGGCGGCGACCCAATATAATTGGACGAGAGAACGCACGCGAACATTTCCGCGAGTTATTTCGCTGTCCGCTAACTGCGAAATTATAGTTTCATGAGATCTGTAATTCATGCAGGACAAAAAAAAAAAATAGTTAACCTAAGGGGCAAAATACGAAATGGTGCTAAACGTTTTACGGTTTAAGTGTGAGTGATAGTCACCTTCAGTTTTTGTATTTTGTGTCATAACTGTGTGTAAGTTCATGCAACTTTATCCTAAATACAGAATAGAATAAATGTCAAGGGAATTTTAGACATAATATATCTTTGTTTGCCGTTGCTGGTTTAACAGATCGAATTTCAGATTGAAATTTCTTATTACTTTATTAACTGCGATTCTATATGCAAAACCAGTAACGGCAAACAAAGATTTTTGATGTATAATATTCCATTGATAAGTATTCTATTCTGTAGTCAGGTTAAAGTTGCACGAAATTACACAGAAGTAAAGATATGGTACAACCACGGTCGTAGAAGAACAGGTCTGGACACTCGCCTATCTAACAATGTATTTTGCTTGACCCCCTTGTTGTTTGGCTGTAGTTCGTCAAGTTACCGAGAATGTTGTACTTTTTGGCGCTGTTTTCCGGGCGGTCGGACTCAAACTCCGTCCACTTTTTTCAATTGTTAAATTTATAAAGTAAATAAAGATTGCTGGAGCCTTTCCTTAAATTTGTAAGCGAAGAAAGTGTTTCATAAATTGATAAAAAATATGTTTTGATAAATTGTTTATCTTAGCGGAAAGGAAGTGGGCGGAGTTTAGTCCGACCGCCGTAACATCAGCGCCAATAAAACACAATATTCTCGGTAACTTGGTGAACTACAGCCAAACAACAAGGGGGTCAAGTTTACAGGCGAGTGTCCAGACCTGTTCTTCTACGACCGTGCCTACAACATACAAAAATTCAAGATGGCGACTCTCTCACTTTTAAAGGGACATGGTACATATTTTAAGGCTAGAGGAAACAGTTTAAAATTGTAGGTCTCTCGAAGCCATACTGCAAAAAGAAAAAAAAATGAAAATCTTGAACAATAGTGTTGCCAACTTTCTGTACAAACATTTTTCTCCAGTAATGTATATTTGAGGAACAATCTCCGACGCCGAAATATCGTACATTTAATTACGGCACAAGAGAACCCGCAAAACAAATGCATCATTCTGGGTAAATGATCGTTCATGAAGCTGGCAAATATCACTATCTAGGATTGTTGCTTTGCAGTGTTTCCATACTGAGTTTCAAAATCGTGTAAATTTCAATTAGAGTTTTCAGCGTTTGGCTATAGATCGCACATTCTTAAAACACTGATAACAGTTTATTAGATTTAAGTTTTAAAATGTTTATTTTTTAATGCATATTTAACTGCATAAGCTAAGCGTGCCAGTTGTGTGGTTTGCGTGTAGAGGGGATATTAGATTACATACGCCAGCCAGCAGCACCCTTAGAGCTATATTGATTATGTTCCTCTTTATATAGCCGTTTGTTGTAGAAAGCCGTGGCCTTATATTTGACAACTGTCCAACGACAAAGGCTGTGCCTGATTCGGTAAGGCCGGTACACAACTGAATACTTTAATATTTGACTTTACTTTCCGTTAGCTTACGTATTACGTCAATATACGATACAAACGTAAAGTTAAAGTAGCGACAGTTGAAAAACAATTAAAATCTGTTTTTTTTTTCAACAGAAATTGTATGATGTAAATCATCATAAACTTGCCACAAAATCATATCACGTAAATATCCCAAAAACAAGCGCAATATATATATATATATATATATATATATATATATATATATATATATAATTGCATGTATTATAACATTTTCAGAAAATAAGCAACGCCATCTATTGACGTAACTTAGTGTTCATTTACGAATACTTCCTCAACGCCATTTACCAGGTTTTTCGAGTACATGTATGACAAACCTGTTACTTTTACACGAAATGCTAAAGAATTCAGTTGTGTAAAGGCCCTTATCCATTCCTACGCACCGGCGAATCAGGGGAAGCCAATCTCGTTGACGTGACCAAAGAAATTGTAAGGTGCCGAAGGGGGGGGGGGGGTCCACTGAAAAATTTAATTGTATTACTTTTTTTTCTATTTGTACGAGATATAGTTTGTTTTGTAGGTATATAGTGTGACTATATTTTGCTGTAACAAAAAAAGTTTTGCTTTCATAGTTCTTGTATTATAGCACAGTGAAGTGAAGTCCAAATTTGTTAAAAAAATATTTTATAGAATAAAAAGAAAACCAACTTACTTACCGAAATGAAAAACTTAAACACGAAGAGCAGTGCTATGGTCTACGACATGACAGATATAAAAACCGCATTGATTAGTTTTCTTAAACATTAGGAATTTTTTGTTTTCGATTCATTATTTTTTTAAATGCATTAAAAGTCAATGCAGTTTGTAAACATGTCGTGTCATAATCCATAGCACTGTTCTTCAGTGAGAAAATTTTCATTTCGGTAAGTAAGTTGGTATTCCTTTATTCCATAAAATCGTTTTATAAAAAAAAATATTATTTGCTGTAATACGAAAACTGTTAAAGTTACAAAACTTTCGTTACAGTAAAACGTAGTCACAATGTATGCCTAAAAATCAAACCGTATCTCGTACGTATAAAAAATATTTTTAAAACAATTTAAATTTTCAGTGGATTCCCACCCCCCTTAAAATTACTCTCCCTTTCAGAGTTTCCAGATCGAAGGCCGTGAGGTTCTACTGAAGAAGACTATGCTCGTTCACTGAAAAAGTTTACTTCTACGACCTCAACGCCTTTAAGAGTGTGTGTGTCTATAGGCATGGTGAATTTTTCTTAATTTCTTCCTGATTCTCAATTTGAAAACATTTTTTTGAAAATATTTATATACTAACTTAGCTAATTACCATATTTTAATAACGAATATTTTATTTGAAAAATTAAAACGTAATTATGAAATTATAGGGCTAATTCAAAATTTAAGGTAAAAATTATCTCGCGCCATGTATTAGGTCTAACGGCTAAGTAACTCCTAGTATCGATATAGCCCATAAATATGCACCTAATCGTAAAGTGTAATGTTCCTATTAAGAGTAAGTGATAGCCACTACCTTGAATTTTTTTACTTTGTGTCATTACTTTTCGTCTGGGTAAATGTTTCGAACTTTAAATTAACTCTGGGACAGAATACGTACAGTATTTTAGAAACCATAAGTATATTTTTGTCGTGACTGTTGTTACAAAACGAATTACAGTTAGAAAATTCTTATTACTGTAAAGTGAGGATACTTTGCACCGCCATGGGTAACTTTGTACCATTAGATTTATTTCGTACTATGTTGGAATTCCAGGATAACTGTTAATCTAAAGTATTGTTTATCACTAGGGCCCAGTAGTTTTCGCGGAAAGATTTTTGCAACACTTTGTTTCAGTGCCTTACGTGCGCACCTGCATCTCTGTTATGTGGTCAGTGATTGGATGCCGTAACACCCAGCGTGTGGAGGTTAAACCCGCAAATCACAGATGTAAAGTGTCACTGTTATCCGTGTACTGATTGGCACAGTCGAATGAATAATAACTTTGCACAATAACACTCTGCCAATAATCATGAAGTTGAGATGCAGGTGTGCACGTAAGACACTGAAACAAAGTGGGGCAAAAATCTTTTCGCAGAAATTACCGGGCCCAATTTATCATTACAGCTATGAATGGCGAAGTTTTAAACAATTTGCGATTCTGCAAATCTTCACTTACAACAAAAATGTAGTACCAGGTAACTCCAAAATTAGGCAAAGCAACCCCACTTTACTGCAATTCGGTCTGCAACTACAGGAATGGAAAATAAAGATTTATGGTATCCAAAATTCTATCAATGTATATTCTATTCCATAGTTAGGTTAAAGTTCCAATAATTGGCCCAGAAGTAAAGTTATGATATATGATACAAAAATGTAAGATGGTGACTATTACTTTATCTTTAGATACGTTGCCAGTAAGTCGTCATACTCTTAATTTATTGAAAAAAAAAAAATAGATAACCTTAACTCAAAAAGTGATATTCTCTCTTAAGACAATGTTCTTTAGCTTCTATTGGTTTTGTGGTATTTATATTTGGCTCGTAGTTTCGTTTAAAATGGTTTTTTCGCCGTGATATCTAATTTTTTTCAAGGGAAGAAGTTATTCGGTTTCAACTAAACATCCAATCAATCACAATTTAATTAATTGCATAGTTAGCTAAAACCACTATGTTATTGTTTTACTGCCTTGAAAATATCAGCCAACCAGGATAAGATAATTTAAACAAAACTTCCACACAGATTTTTTATAACTGCTCTCGTTTAGACGTAAAATAAATATTACAACTAAAAAGAAGAAACTAGGTGGCATCGTCTGAAGGGCATGTTCCTTAGGTTTTTTAAGGATGGTGCAAATAACTCAAACATTTTTTAACCAAAAGCTTTGAGAAGTTTTGACACAATGTGTGGTCACACGATGCACAATACTGTGGATGAGTTATTAAACATAACGTACCATTCGTAAGCAAAAAAAAGATATTTTGCTCCATTTTGGCTCATTTTCACATCATATATAATGGGCACTATGCTAAAATATTTAAAAACACACAACAAAGTAATTTTGTCTTTTTTTTTAAATTGCCATAAATGAGGTAAATTTCCGTCATTTTCGAATTTTTTTTTTTAAAAAGTACAAAGGAATTCCATTATGTGTTTTTAAATATTTTAGCACAGTGCCCATTATATCTTATTTCAGTGTAGATTATTTCATTCGAGTAAGACACTTGGTTTTTGTTGAACCTATGTTCCTGTAACTTGCAAATTCTGACGTTGACATGCCGCTATGGGAAAACTATGAGAGCTAAAAAAATCTACAAGTGGAAAATGTAGTCACAAGTAACGTTTATGAAACTAACACTATGCCAAGCAAACATAAAATTTTGAATTTCTGCCACGAGAACGCCCTTAACTTAACAACTTAAGTAGTTTCGGTATAAATTGCGTTCCTCTGACTACAGCCACCCAACCAGTATAAACGTAACTAAAACATGGAATATATTGGTTTGTGGACATACGCCATTGCTCATGTTTTGTTGACCAAACATGTATTGAAAAACAAAGTGACAAAATGCACGAAATACAGAAAACGTAAGCAAAACAATCCCAGGGGAACTTGGTCAGTTTATTTATTTTTTATTTTTTATTATATATTTCAGTAACAATTCTAAAGATTGAATTCAGTCAATAGTTTCAATCTTTAGAATTCTTGCTGAAATATATATAATTAAAAATAAATAAAACTGACGAAGTTACTTATGGGATTATTTTGTTTACGTTTTTTTTTTGTGTCTTTTTTGTATTTTGTCACTTTGTTTTTCAATACATGTTTGGTCAACAAAACATGAGCAATGGCGTATGTCCACAAACCAATAAATTCCAATTGTAAACTCCCATTGCAAGAAACATTTAAAAATGTCACGACTAAACATATTTAGTAAAAAGATCAAGTTTCACAAGAACGTTGTAGGAGTGTTGTCCTAGAGCGAGTATGTCGGCGACTGTACCTGGACCAGCAGCCTGGAGGGTCGGGTGTCGCTGAAACATTGAAGACACGCCCTCATGACTACTAGACGAGCCAAGATCTCGCCTCACCAGCTCGTGTTGTCTCGCCTGCCCCTCTAGGGAAGGGGGAGGGGGTATATGACCCAGACATTTATGCGCGGTCTTCTAAAACAGTCGCGAGCACACACACACAGACGCTAGTGTTTTATGTCGCTTCCAAGCTGAGCACGTTGTGTTATCTCCTAGCCGCAGCTCGTCCTTGCGCGCTACACAGGAATTTATTTCAAACAATATCGAATTTTCTCTCTCTCTCTCTCTCTTGAAGCGATGCCGAGCTTGAGACGATTTAGAGATACTGCCTCGCTTAACCATTTTACATATTACTAGCAGCCGGTAGTTTCAGCGAAATATTTTTGCAACACTTTGTTCGGTTGCTATGCACTGTAAAAATACACGAAATGAAGAGAATAGTTGCAGGTACTACACTTGTGTTAAAATAGGGACAGCAAAACAGTTTGGTTGTTGGTAGTACTCTGGACAGTTCCTACAACAATCTGTTCGGTAGAAGTTACCATCTGGCGTGTAAAAGCAACAAGGCTCTTTGTTTCTTCTACAAAACAGATTATTGAAGGAACTGTCCAGAGTAGTACCAACAACCAAACTGTTTTGTTGTTCCTATTTTAACACAAGTATGGTACCTGCAACTATACTATTTTTTCAGTGTAGTTTGTAAATTTTATGCACGTGCGTACAGTAGAGTCAAGAAAGAGTAGTTAGAGACGATGGCAAATCACGAGACTTTTTTGTGCCAACACAGCCTTAAAAGCGTTGTAGTTTATAGCAACAATCATTTTAGGTGAAATACGTTTAACACAACACAGCTGTCTATAGGTCAATAACAGGCATAAAATGTTACAATAGTGGGATTCCTGTTGACTCAGTCAAAAACGGCCACAGATCCAAGTGCAAGCTAAAGCCAATGAGCTTTTGATATGCTCAACGTACTTTGAAACATAGCAAACAGTCAAATTTTCCCGCGATAAACCATCATTAGGGACCCTTGTTTTTCGCGAAAAGAATTTTGGCCCACTTGGTTTCAGTGCCTTACGTGCACATCTGCAGTTATGTTTCGTGGTCAGTGATTGGATATTTTAACTCTTTCGAACCTTGGGATTCCACCGGCAAATCACGGACGTGCGGTGTTGCAGGAACGTTATTGTAATTGGCTCTGTAAAGTGACATACGGCTTCTCACATAGACACGCTGCCAATAACCATGAAGCAGAACTGCAGATGTGTACGTAAGACACTGAAACAATCTGGGGCAAAATTCTTTTCGCGAAAAACAAGGGTCCCTAACCATCATCTCTAATGATGGTATATCGCGAAAATGTTTTGTACCAACATACCCTTGAAAACGCTGTATCTAACTGTGAAACATATGATTGGGCAATGCAAGTCTGACACTACATAGCAGTTTGCGGACCAATAACAGGCCTCAAATAGTATAATATCGGGCTTCTTATTGGCTCAGTCAAATAGGGCAACAGCTTCACGTACATGCTGAAGCTGGTAAGCTGAATGTGTTTTAAGTCCAGCAAACAGTCAAGTTTTCCCGCGATAAACCATTCATCTCTGGGTATATAGAATTGTTTCCCAGACACCCATAGTAGCACCACAGATTATTTAGCAGTACAGAAGTGAAATAGCTGTTAGAACGGCGAACTCAGTCACACACGCCAGCAAAATGGCTTCCCTGGCTAGCAACATTTCGGGTAAATCTACGGCCAATCAGCGTAAGGTGGCTGCCTTGCTAGCCGGTAACGAGGCCAATTGGAAACCTACCGTAACACGTAGAAACCAAACAGACACGAGGCTTGTATTAACAAACTCGGACAGCCAATAAGCGGCGAGGTTTGTCAGTATCAAAACAACCGCCACGTCATTTCACGTCTGTATAACTATTTAGTCTGTGGTAACACTCCTGAACGTTCTTATAAAACATTCAAATGTATACTGAAGTTACCGCACTTGTTTATTAACTGTAATAGTTTGCATATTTACAAGGCGGAAGTATGGTAACTGCCCCATACTTCGTTTAGGTTAATTACTGCCTAAACATTTGAGGAAGTTTTTTTACTGTGTGTTCTGCCACAGACTTTATAGTAATACAGAAGTGAAATGAAGTGGTGGCTCATTTGATACGAATGAACTTGGCCGCTTATTGGTTGCCCGAGGTTGTTGATACCAGCCCCGTGTATGTTGGGATCCTGCATGTTACTGCAGGTTTCCTATTGGCATGGCAGCAGGACAGCTGCCTTACGCTGATTGGCGGTAGGCGTCTCCGCCATGTTGCTGTCAATGAGTTTATTGACTTACAGGCTACCACACTTCTGTATTCCTGACTATTCTGTGGCTCTTCTTCGGGGTTATTTTGACTGTGTATGTGCATATATGGACGTCACTTATTTGACTACGTCAATCAGAACAAGGTTCTGCGACACCATGTGTGTGGCTGCAGCCCAAAGACGCTGGGAGTTAGAAATACAACCAATCAATGACCACGAAGCAGAGCTGCAGGTCTAAGTCACTAAAACACGTTTAACTACTGGTACTTACTTATACTGAATTAATGAAATTATTAAGGCGGATAATTTTAAAATATGGTGTATACATAAGTAATTAAATTTAACTGCTTCAATTGAAAAGTCCTCTGACTTTAAAATCATCGATACCCGTGACATAATTTTCTTCTACTGAGAAACAGAGTTAAAATAATATGTTTCTTTTAAAGCCAATGGGCTTAAGGGCATGGGCCCGAGTTTCTCGGATTTCGTGAGAAATATTTTGTAAAACCCATACGAGAACCGATATCGTAAAATTGCTTCGTAAATTTGTTGCAAATTGGTTTTACTACGTAACGTTGTTTTTCGAGACAAACGGTATGAAGATTTTAGCTAATATTTAAGTTAAAAGGAAATTTCGTTATTTAAATAATTAGCTACTATTTTGCTGTCTTCTGCCTCGACAAAATTAGGGCACGTAGTTAAAACCAGTCATAACAAAATTACGGAGCTATTTTACGATATTGGCTCCCGTTTATGTTTTAAAAAATAATTATCTTCAAACATGAAGAAACTCGGGTCCTAGCCCTTAATGTATTCGAACTATTGAATCCAGAAGAACTTATGCAGCAAATTAATCAATCACGATGAAAACACTTTAGAATTTTTAATCCAGTGAATTAATATTGAATGATTATATCCGTAACACTTTTAGTGTAATTCCGTATTTTGTTTCATATGAAAACTTTTGTTTTAAATATTGCATGTCCTGCATGACTTTCAAAACTCACGAACTTACGAATTTGAAATAAACGGACAGCGAAATAACTTGTGGGAACATTGAAGTGTTTTCTGGTCCAATCACATTACTCTCGCTACCGACTGGTACCTCGTCTATTCTGAGGAAACCTTTCCAATGTCGCATGTTTGAATACTCAAGCCCAGACCATTTGTCCATAAGCATCTACTGACTGGAACATCAGACCGCAAATGAATATACTAGGCTTGAGTATGCACAGTACAGTGTGTTAAAACATGAAAGTAATTTATCTCGCGAAATTTCCTTTCCCAACTTAATATCCGTAAAAATATGGAATACATATTGCATATGATAAAATTACATTTGCGTTAAAGTATTAGTTTTATTCCAGAATTTTCAGAGATTCAAGCCAGCGCATGGTTGAAATCATGCACATTACGTAGAGAAAACGTTTTCCCAGGTCAGTTTCAAAACTCCACTACAAAACGTAAGAGGTAACTGCTGTAACTGCTGCGCAAATGTCCTCAACTTCAAGCCACAGACTCGTGAGAAACGTGAAAAAATGAATCCGGTACAACCCATAAAGAATTCGTGATTTCGAAATTTTCAAAATGTTTTCCTTTGAAGTTCACCCGTTTTGGTTTGAAGCTCGTCAGTAAAATGTGACGCACGCAACGAGAAAATCACAATATTTCTCTCTGAGGACGTGGAGACTGGCAAACTAAATACTGGTGGCGCTGCATTTCACATCACGAGGACTTCAAGCGAGTTTCGTACGCTTTTATAGAAGCCAAACTGGAAAATGTAGTTGTAGAGTGTTGCTGCGCGCATCTATAAGGGAAATGTAAATACTGCTACAGCTACGAGCTAGATGGAAAGAAGCACACTCATGTAAAGTACTCGAGCAGAGAGATAGAGATACAAAGAACAAACATAATGCTGCAGAGAAGGCAGTGAAAGCTCTGCATGGTGTACGAAGATTAATATCTCTCTACGAGTTCCTTTTTTACCGCGACGATTCGAATATTCACATTTCGTATATTTAAAATACTATTCCCTGTTTGAGTTTGGAGTCTGCTTTGTTACATTTCAATCCGTTCCAACGAAGCTATATAATATTTACAATTGTGATATGTTGTGATCAGAAAGACATACAAAATTCCACTGCTAGATTTCGTTAACATTTATTTCGGCATTGCAAAGGTAAACATTTTCCTCCAGAGCAGTAGACATGATCATATTTTCATATCTTCCATCGTAAAACCTCTGAGAAAAATGTCAAAGGCCTGAAAAATGCGTTAGTCACGTTCTTAATTGCCTCTTAAATCATTTGACACCGGTAGATTTCTGAGCCAATTATGAAGAAGCAGTTGAATGCAGACCCAATCATGTGGTATCGAAAAAAGAACAATCAAACACACAAGAGCCAAACAAGTTGCATGACAATGGCAATAGTGATGGACGAATGACAAATGAACACAGCGACAGAAATGGACGTTTAAAAAAAAAACACAACAAATATAACACAGACGATAACTGTGGGCGCCCTTCGACGACAGCACACGCTGGACATTTCTGAAACTTCAATTGTGTTGTCCTCGCTGTCTTTCGTCCATCATTGACGCCATTGCCATGCATCTTGTTTTGCCCTTGTGTGTTTGATTTTCCCTTTTTAGATTTTCTCGTTCTTTCATGTGGTATCACTGTGCCAGTGTGTCAATGAGAAGATGTCTGCCTGAGTACACAGACATTCTTGGAGGCTAGTCTACATGTCAGTGTACTCGCAAATTTTTTCCTAACTATTTTTTTCTATTTTAGTGAGCTTAATTTTTTTTTTTAATCCTGAAAAGAAGCAGATATCGTAACACCGTTACAAATAAATGTTGGGAATTGTTTGCACTATGTGGCCTAATTTGTTTCAAATCATAAGTATTTATAACTTTCACTAAGTATTGTCTTTAAGAGAATTAAATTAAGGCAATAACTAGCCAAAATTATTGAAAAGTTTGTTTTGAAAAAATTAAGTTGCATAGTACAAACAATTTCCAACATTTCAATGAAGCGATTCTGCGATATCTGCTGCCTTTTAGGGTTTAAAAATTAAAACTCGCAAAAACAGCATAAATAGGAAGCCGTAGTCTTAATGGGAACCCTCCAATGAACCAGAGGCCAAGTTTGACCTATTTCACGAAAACAAACGAAGCGAAGAGACGAGAAACTAAATCCAACCAACAAGAAGTACTTTAGCGTCTCACACGGACAAGAGACAGGGAAATCACGAGTTTACTTACTTACAAGATAACCTCCAAGAATGTGTGTGTACTCAAGCATCCAGCAACTTTCGTTGGCTGCTCGCTGACACAGGGACAACACATGATTGGGCCTGCATTTAGTTGCTCCTGCATTATTGGATCAGTGACTTCCAGGCGGTGTCATGTAAATATAGCCACGATATACTTTCTGGTGACTAGATGTTTGCATCAGTTGGTTTCAATGTCTTACATGAACATCAGCAGCTTTGCTTCATGGTCAGTGATTGGATGTTTTAACTCTCACTGATCTTGTGTTTCTTCTAGAAAATCACATACATATAATGCCACGTTTGTCTTACTCTGATCAGAGATGAGAGAAAAGTACAGATGGAGCATTAGCAACCTATGCTGAGGCCAAGCTCACTTTGTTTATTCAAGTAGCAATATGGCGGAGTGCTATCAGCTGTTCCTGTACGTGTATTGAGAAATGAGGTTATGGTTGGCCAACCCACAGTCGCATTATACACGTTGCTATGGTAATAAACAACATTTTTCAGTTACCAATATGGCGGATGGGTTACACCCCTTACCGTCTCAAGGCTTCTTACCCCTCGCCATAGAACATACCTTACGCTCCATTTGTATGTTTCTCTAATCTCTGACTCTGATTGGCGTAGTCAAATGAGAGACGTGTTTGAAGCAGAGATGGGAGAATTGTACAGATGGAGCATTAGCAGTCTATACTGAGGCCAAGTCCACTTTGTTTCTTCAAGTAGCAATATGGCGGAGTTCGATCAGCTGTTCCTGTAGATGTATTGAGAAATGAGGTTATTGTTGGCCAAACTACAGTTGCATTATACTGGTTGCTATGGTAATAAACAACAAATTTCAGGTACCAATATGGCCTCATACCCCTCGTCCTAAGACGTGATATATGCTCCATCTATATGTTTCTCTAATCTCTGGTTTGAACAAAGACACCCAGCTGATTGCAATGAAGCAGAGCTTTCGAGGTGCACTAAGACTTTGAAACAAAACAATACAAAATATTTTCGCGACAATATTGTGACTGTACGTGTAAGTCAAGTACCAATTACGACAGGAGAACGAACTTACGTTTGTTTTGAATTCAACCTTGTGTACGAAAGAAAATATGAATTTTACAGGTCCGTATACGTAGACGATCGTAAGAACGTTTTTTTCTCCTTTTGTTTTTAATTTAACTGGAATCGTTGGTTGCGCGCCGTGATGGTGAGTCTATTGTTTCCAGCGGCAGAGGGACTCGTTGCCTGCTAATTAAGACGGCATTCAGCCGACAAAAGAGGAGGCGGGCGATGGTCTGCACTGCGTTGGAAATACTTCAAACGCACGTTTACCAACTCTCCTGGGTGCCTTTGTTCCACATACAGACTGTGGTAATAAGAGCGAAGTGAAGGAATAAAAGAAATAGATCACTCCTCATTACCGCTGAGCGGGTGTAATTGGAACTCACGAACGGCTTACGCACAAAAAATATAGATTCACTCCAGAAACATTATGAAAAAAATATACATACCGTCTGTTTGACAGTTACAAACGAAATGGAGAGTACAATGAAAGAAGCAAATAACCCTACAAATATGTGTCCGGAAACTAATGGTTTCCCCTGTACAACGTATTGTTATGAACCATGACGTACCTCCTGGTTCAAACACAAGATCGCAAGGTCTTTGAAAGTAGAGCTGGAGTTTAAGGGGCCCGCCTCGTTGCCATAAAATCGCGCTGCAGCGTGTTAGAAGAATAAGTTTTACACGGAAACTAATACACGTGTGTTCACGCCGTTTCTCTACGAAAAGAACACACACGTCAGACGACTGCCCTTAAGTACTTTCAAGACAACACACGTATTAGAAATCCCCTTTTAGGGCACGTCAAAATGGGTTAAAACGGGGTTTTCAGGCTGCTATAGCGGAAAATATACTAGCCAAATACACGTGAAACCACTTAAGGGTAGTGCATTGGACTTTAGTAAAGTGATTTCGTAAATAAAACAACAGGGTCACCACTTTAAGTCCCATAGGAAATTTGTTTTTTTCGCGAAGACTGCACGCCTTAAGCGTAGAGGCGACGCACCGTTGTATGGCCCATACGACGTCGCCCTTAGCACCATACCTCACTCACACAAACACATGTGCCACGAGGCGAGCCCCTTAATCATCCGTCTCACCCGCCATAGACACGTGACCTTCAGCCAATAGGAGGCTTCCGATATTTCCATCCGTCCGGCCTTCGAATACTTGGCAAGCTCTTAACTTTTGACGGACGACGGATGAAAGCACAGCCTTCTAAAGACGGTGGCTATCGTTTCAATGGTTCCATTGTTATAAAAAAGCGGTGAGGTTTGTTTTATTTTATGTTTTACTTACGTACTACTGCAAATTATTGAACTTAAACTACGATAGAGAAAATTATTGCAAGCGGGAAACAATAAATACTGACATAAGTGTTTTTCTCTCCATAATGATTACTGAAATTAAAACGTAAATAGTTATATTAGTAAATATTATGCTAGCGAAGTTTATTTTTGGTGAAAAACGTATGTTGCACTTATTAGCAGCCATATCACTCTAAATCTGAATTAGCGAATATTCACTGATTCACGCTGATAGATGCAGTAGTTTCAACAATTTGAATCAGTGAAAGTAGTCAATGCGTAATTTGTGAATATTCACTGATTTTCTTCAAGAGTGCCAACATCTCACAAGTGAATCAGTGAATGTTCACAGTGTTTTGCAGTTGTTTTCAAAGAACAGTTTTCACTTATTGAATCAGTGAAAAATTCCTGGAAAATCTGTGGACAATCAGTAATTAACTTGTGGAATGTTGGCACTCTATCGGAATCAATGAATCGTCACAGATTTCACAGTAGTTTCTCACTGATTCAGATTGTTGAAACTGCTCCATCCATCTGCGTGAATTAGTGAATATTCACATTAAGTAAATAAAAGAACTTACCAAATTCGAACTATATTTGCGATTATTATTTTTGTATAGCGCAGGAAAATTTTTTTTGTAGGCCGGTTAAAATGTTCGGACATGATAACCGTTATTTCATATTTAAAGAGTATTTATTTTCACATACTATTTACCTTAGCACGGAACACGCAAATACCTGTATATGAGGGTGGTTTGGCTGCTGCGCATGGTCAAGTTTAACTTTGCAAGCATAATTACGTTACGAAAAATATATTGATTTAACTTATTACTTGAGCCACGTTTCTGAGATTATACTTTTTAATGTTTCAAAAATGTAGCATTCCTTGTCTGATAAACAATATTTTTGAGCTTCTCAAAATGGCTTCAAAAAATTTCTTCGGACTATTATAACTCTGTAACTCACACGGAAATCGTTAAAAGAATAACTAGAAGGATTCGTTGGCCTTGACTACATAACGCACAGAAATAAAGTTGTTGGGAAATTACTTATGGCGGGAGCTCACGCAAAATTTTTTGTTGTTTTAATAATTTTTATATTTGTACGAAACATTGGTTGCCTTGTAGACATATGTTCTGGCCATTTTTTACAGAAATTTAATTTGTGTAGCATTCACAGTTTTTGTGAAACGGCGCGTAAAAACCCAAATTTGCATAAAACGGTTTTATACAAGAAACTAAGAACAATAGACTTGCAAATATTAAATAATTCACAGTGAAGAAAAATGTCACGGGTTACGTCAAGACGTTTATAAAAACGAGCATTGAATTTTTTTTTAAATTTTAAGAAAATTGGTAATTTTTTGTATAAAATTCAGTTTAAAAAAACCACACAATGTATTCAATACGACTTTTAACATACCTAGACGTAGCCCTTAACACTGATATTTACTGTGAATTATTCGATTTCTATAAATAAGTTGGTTATCCTTTCTTGTATAAAACCTTTTTTGCAAATTTGGAATTTGACCTGCCATTATACAAAAAATATTACAGCTAGAAAATTTTCGTTACTATAAAAATTTTTATAAATACATGTCAATATAACATTCCATATCTAAGAGATGATGGTGTATTGAGAAAATGTTTTGTTCCCATGTACCCTTGAAAACACTGTAGTCTCACGTGACACGTATGATTGGGTGATATACGTCTGACACAACGTATCTGTCTGCAGACCAATAACAGGCATCAATAATTACAATAGCGGGATTCTTATTGGCTCAGTCAAATTGGGCAACAACTCTACGTACGAACAAAATATATAAATCTTGTGGTAAGCTGAACGTGTGTTGAAATCCAGCAAACAGTCAAGTTTTCCCGTGATAAACCATCATCTCTAACTATAGCTTGTGCAAAATTTTAAAACAATTAAAATTTTGCAGGGAGCCCCCTTTAAATACCACAGGAAAAAAAATTACTAAGAAAACACTGCATGCAAGCTCAGCGCGCTGCGAATAGAGGCGACATACTTCTAGTCAAACATGGTACTCTGGCCTTTATCGCTCTGCTGTACCGACGCATCAAACGCGGAAATTTAGAAGCGACACATAGGTTTCTTAACCGTGAAACCTCTGCAAAGTGAGTAAAGCGTTGGGTAATTATATTTAATTTTGTGTCGATTAGCTGAGTAAAATAGAACTGCAATTTTTATAGAAATTAGCAGAAGTGCTTTGCGGTTGCCGGAAACCCCGGTCATTAAAGTTGAAGCTCATTAACGACACGTAATTTACAACGAAATTCTGGGAAATATAAAGAGAAAAAATATATTTCACCAAAAATTAAACACCTGTTGCTGAAAAAAACCCGGCTTGTCTCGTGTGGCTTGAACATCGTTTTAAAAAATTCAAGCTTCACCGTTTCAGAATACGTTGCTTACGAAATTCGTGTTCGCACCATTTCATACTTAAGCATCCATTTTGTCGAGTTTTTACACAGTAGGCTACGCTGTGCTAAAAGCTTAATGCGTCGTAAAGATAATTGGCAATAAAATCGTGTTTACTTCCACTAAAAGAGTAATACTCGCTGCGAATCGACCAATCATGGCGTACTGTGTTTTCGAGGTGTTTTTAGGATGGTAAAGGCAGTCTCAAACTTACTACATTACACACATGTTGACATTACATTAGCATGTATTATCCTTTAATCACTCTTAAGTACGCAATAAACGTTTTTTTAAATTAATTAGAGATTAAAGCCATAAGATAAGTAACTATAGATACCAGTTGTCTATCAAGATCTTACAGATTTTTTTTTTAAATCCTACAAGTTACTAACTTAATTATGAAAAAAAAAAAACGTACAATTTAAGACTTTCAAATTGTAAGCTAATCGGCCTTTATGTATTGGAATGATTTATTTGGTTGCAGTATTTAACGTAACATAAATTTCGTATACGTAAAAATCAGGCAGGTAGCAAGGTCAATTGCTTATTAAGAGGCTGCATAAACTCGTTTGTTAAAACTCTTGATTTTAGAATAATAACGAATTAACGATTTTTTCTTAATATAAACATTTTGTTTTATGGTTAGGTTCGTAATATTAGATTAAATTGGCAGTAGCAGTTATTTAGTCTTTATTACACAGTGAGAGAAACTCATTATCATACATTTTAAATTAACTTACTTATTCCTAATTATGCTTTAATATTTCGAATACAATGTTCACAATGAAAGTTAATTATCTAAGTTCTTTTTGAAAATGTTGAAGTAAAACTGGATAGCTTTTGGATCAGGAAGAAATTATGAAAAACTCAGCATGATAAGTTAGGCGGGCTCTTAAGCATAGTTTTGGCGTGGAAAAGCATAAACGTAACATTCTTCAACGGCGCCCATGTGCCAGCTAGAAATTACTCTTAAAGTTTTGACTTTGGCACACAATGCTCTTACACGCCATGGACAGTATTTACAATTCGTGCAGAATTTTTCGGAACAAAATTGTAAACGCTATTACACTCTATGAATTTAATTTGTTGGAGATTAGGCTTCACTTGGCGATTCAATTAAGAATATATTTTTTTGGCTATATTCGTAATCGCATTCAGATAAATACCACCTTAAGGCTGTTCAAGAACTTACCTTACACAAAATCCAAAATGTAAAGAAATTGTCCTTTTCAAATGTAGTGCATGCTCTAAATACTAATAAAAAACCTCGGAAATGGTCAAAAAACTCTTTTTCCTACTGCTGTACTTAACAAATGTTAGTGTATATACACGATGTTGTGTGATAACTCTCCTTAAAGTTAGGGCTACGAATTTTTCGTGACAAGCAATTTTACCCTGGTTAGTTTCACTGCATTACGTACACATCTGCAGACCTGCTTCAAGTTCATTGGCTGAGTGTATTTATGAATTGACGTCTCCCATTTTACTGCGCCAACCACAATAAGGTTACTGCGACACCACACGTCTTTGATTTGCAGGCATAACTTCAGTACATGTAAAACATCCAATCACAGACTATGGAGCGGAACGACAGTCGCGCACATAAGGCACTCAAACAAACTGGGGCGAAATTATATTCTCAGAATGTTAATGGCATTACATATAGTGTACGGGTAAAAAAATATGTGCATACCAGTGGCGGCTCTAGGGTTGTTGGCAGGCGGGGCACAAGTTGCAGAGAACTGTATATGTTTTATGCGATAGTTGACGCGACAGCCAATGACATACTGGTATGTAGGTGGCGCTTATTACTAACTGGTTACAATACAATAAGCAGCCAGTATATATGTCATGGTCATTGCTATACGGCGGTGTGTTCACACGAGTATATAGTTCTCGGCAAATTGTGCCCTCCCTGCCAACAACCCTCGAGCCGCCACTGCTGCATACTTAGGGCTAGGAAAAATTTGTGAGTTCAATTATAATCCAATGTCCTATACATACTCAAGCCCCGTCTATTCGTTCATTGTGTGTTGTCTGAATGAGTAGCAGGTAATGTACAAATGGTAGGGCTTCGGTATATACAGGATAATGGATTCTAGCATGTTTGTCGTTGAACTCGCGAAATATTCCTAGCCCTAATAATACAGTTAAGATATTTTTTTTGTACTGTCAAGTTACATCGAACGACTGTTTCGCTGCAAGGAGCACGAAAATATTAATTAGAGTTGTCACACTGCTGCACTGAAGGTGATTGTATCGTCAGATATAAAGGATATTTTTAACAAAGTACGAACTCTCGTCGTTATTATGAGGCCGTAGAACGTAACAAGGATAAAAATATATCGTGTAAAAAGCGAATGGGGTTGCAGAATGTGAAAAGGCTAGTCGCGGATGATAATTGGAGCGCTGTTCAGAGACACAGATGAGAGCTGTATGACTGAGTGTGGCTCGATATGGACCATCGCCCGTACAAAGAACTGCGCGCCATCTCTGCGACTTTGAAGTGCTATTAATACCAGCTGTGGGTAAAGTTTCAAAGCGTAATGATCATCGCACCAATCAAACTGCGACATGATTATTGACATCCAGTCCGCTAGAACTGTAGCTCGTTCCCTATTCATATCTCAAAGGGTGACCATTACAAAAATAAATGATCCCATTTTGCTAGTTCAGTATGGTATATTCTCCACCAAACTGAGACACGGTTTTTTTTGTAAATTATGAGTTGATTTCAAGCTTTCATGCAAAATAAACGTAAACCATTTCACATCTAAAGCTTAGCTATATACGTCCAACTTTACAGTCTACTTAAGAGTGCGTGGTAGATAAATAAACGCTGAAAACCTCAATTGATTTCTACGCTTTTTTCGAAGCCAATATGAACAAAATACTCAATGACAATCCGAGAGAACGGCATTTGCCAATTTTATGAGTAAAAAATTATACAGAATTAGTAATTCGTTACGTGTAATCTCTTGCGCCGCAGTTAAATGCACCAAGTCCCGGCGTCAGAGATTGTGCCGCAGAAGTTTGTAACACTGAAGACAATTATATTTAAAACGTTGGCTAAAATTATTTCCTAAGGTTGCTATCGTTTAATTTTCACAAATTGGCTTCAAGAAACCTACAGTCATTGATTAATGCTTTTAGCGTTGAATTATGTACCACGCCCTCTTAAGGCCGACAAACATTTTTTTTCTCCAGTAACGTTGACTATTATAGCACGTGCCACATAAGTTGACGGGTAACGAGCTTCAATGTGTTGCATATAATACTACGGTTTTAAATTAGAATGGCTAATTTACATAGGTCCATTTAAGGGGGATTAATCCCTGTCAGATCGGTTTTACGGTTTTTCTTATAAATCAGGGAATAGACACATTGTTTTACTTTTTTCACGCTGACAAGGCATAGTTTATTGTTTCATTCACTTTTTGGAATCCATATGACACCGTTTCTGTTTATGTTCCGGCCTCTGTAGTCGCTCCAGTAAATAAAGCATTTTCCTTTTCAGCTGTTTCCCGTTGCAAAATAATTAATATATTATGGTTCCAGCAATTACAGAAAATCAATTAAGTTTGTATCTATGCCTTGTCGTGACAAAATGTTGATACATCGACTGTAATAGAAGTTATCGAGAAGAAACAGATAAATCCAAGGTGGTAGGGATCAATACCCCTTAATTCCGGTATTTATAGGCTACTAGGTGTTTTTACAGCGGCCTGCTGCATTAATTCCTTGAATATGCCCTTCACTCAGTAGCTGCCACTCGCCCTCTAAGTTGGCGCGTAGTGCATATGAATACTGAAACATTCTTCGAATTAATTTCGGGAAAGTAATATCTTTAACTGAAGTACTAAAGGCACGTGATTTTCGCGTAAAGATTTTTGCACCACTATGTTCCAAATTCTTCCGCGCGCACATGGAGGTCTGTTTTTGTGATCGGTGATTAGAATTTTAAACTCTCATCTTGTATTGGGGTTTCTACTGTCTTATCACAGACTTATAATAGTCCACAACTGTCTTACTGTGATACGTGCAGTCAAATTAGAGACGTGTCTGAACAAAGACGTGCTGCCAATAACCATGAACCAAGCTGCAGATGTGTACGTAAGGCATTGAAATATACTGTGCAGAAATATTTTCGCGAAAAAAAATTCATGGCTCTAACCATTGCTTATGATTTGTTGCTGAAACCTGTAAAATATTAAACATGCAACCCACGAAGACAATAAGACAGTTAATCGCAAAGAAAAGAACATACTAAACTGATCTAAAAAATTATAATTTTGCATATTTTATTTTTGTAAGTTTCATATTTTTAAAAGGTTTCAGTAACAAATCATACATAATTGTTAGAGGTGATGGTATATCGCGAATATGTTTTGTGCCAACATATACTTGAAAACGCTGTATTTTTTGCAACATGTTTGACTCTGTAATATGACACAATGTAGCTATCTGCAGACCAATAACTGGCATCAAATATTACAATAGCGGGATTCTCATTGGCTCAGTCAAATGGAGCAACAGCTCCAAGTACAAACTAAAACCAGTAATCTTCTGGTAAGCTGAACGTGCGTTGAAACCCAGCAAACAGTCAAGTTTTCCAACAATAAACTATCATCTCTAACCTCATCCCTAACATTGGTATATGTTCAGGTCCGATTGAAACAATCATTAAATCATCTCTTCTAGATAGCTTACATGATGTATTTCTATAATCTTGTCTGCAACTGCCATTAAGGGTGCTGCCTACCTGAGGGTCATGGCGTAAGAATACGAATTTACATGTTGAATTACATTCAGGGGTGCACAGTCTTCTTTAATGGTATCGTTACCGATATAAATAATTCTGTGCATCGGGAGGTTGGGAATATTGTTACAGGTGTAAAATAAGGGAAATATTTAGAAACATTTGTTTCCGATTGTGTATTGCTAATAGAAACACTCGTTTTTTGTTTATAGTTTTCAGGATTGCAAATAGTTTTAAAGATCTCATAGCAATGTTGGCAACACTGAAAGAACGAAAATGTCAGAGGTGGCATGCATGTAGGTTTGACATGTGCTGAAACACATATAACGTTTAATAAAATGTTATGTACACGTATAGCTTTGCTCTCAGCGCGGTTATGAGATAGGCAGCGATATTTAAAGTGATACCCCCTTCTGCGAATTAATGTTTTTTTTTTTTTACGTGGTCTGTTTTTGTTTCCCGACCGAAAATTCCAAACGTACCACAATTGAAAAGTAGTTATTGATCTTACGTTTCAGTAACCGTATAAGATTTGAACTTGGAACTTGTTATGTCATTTTTTTTTTTGTAAAATGTAAAAAAAAAAAAAAAAAATTATCAACTTTGTTTACTTTTAAAAGACATATTTGTGAGTTCCTAGTTCACGTATTATACGTCTACTGAAAGGTAAGATCAACAGTTATGCTTCCATTGTGCTTTTTTGGAACTGCATGAGCGTAAAACACAAAATAGACCAGGAAAACCAATACATTAACACCAGGGGCGTCATTTCAGGTTTTTCTAGGTTGGGGGGGGGGGGCAAGATTATGTTTTCTGGCGACAGTGACCTAGTTGCATCTTTTTTATTAATTAAGGATGTATAAATTAGATACTTTAATAATAAAACTTCAGTTTTATGTACTTAAGTTAGCATTATTTTCATTAAAAATTTCAAAAAAATATATTTATACACATAAAATTCTAAATCCAGGGGGGCATTCCCCCCCCCCCTGTGGCCCCAAATGACGCCCCTGATTAACACGTAAGGTAAGTAAATAAAGTTTACATCTCGTCGACAGCGAGGTCATATACAGACGGCGACACACGGCTAGGTACAATGACAGCAGCTGGGAGAGCAGTCGGCCATGGCCTTTGTTAAGTAACCTTTCTCAGCATTCGCCATTCGTAAAACCCTGGAAAACATGAACCACAACGGCCGGAGCCGGGTTCTCCCAAACGTGAGTCAAACTTTTTCCCGTTGCGCCACTTTGCTCAGTGCATCAACTCGTAAGAGGAAGACTGACTCTTGAGGATGTTCAGGTGCGATAAAGTCATAATTTTATAAAACATTGTTAGTTTTGAAGACGATTCTAGTGAGTGCAATTTCCTCTTACAAAAATATTTTAGTTCTCATAGTTTTCTCATAACGGTGCGTTAAAGACAAATATGTAATAAAACATTTACAATAAAAAATTCTGAGTTTTAAAATGAAAATTTAAAATTTTCAAAAATAAAAAAAAAAATAAAAACTACGTAAATTGTTTTAATTTTATATATGCCTACAACATTGTTATACACTGTAATTTTTTTTCGGTTTGGTATGTCAGTTGGCTTTAGTGGCGTGCATAAAACCGTAAAGTGCAAATTTTGACGTTTACGACTCATTACGCATGAACTATAAGAGATACAAAAATTTCGTAAGAGGAAGATTTTGTCACAATTTATGTATAAAATAAGAAAAAAATATCTGGTACATTAATAATAAAAGACGTTCAAAACTTAGGTGAACCGCCACTTTAATACAAACAGTCGTGCATGATATTATGGAGATGTTATTCTGTAGCTAAATGCATTTACTTTCACTCTTAAATTATTTCACTTGAATTGTAAGTAACGAAAATAATCAAATCGATAATTTAAGGGCTTTGGACCCGTAAAATTTCTTTTTTTTTTTTATTTGTGCCAAACACCGATCAACTTTTGCACATCAGATAACACGTAATTTCCCCAAATAAAAAATATTAGGCCCCATAGTTTTTGCAAAATCACTCATCAAAGTCACGAAATGGCCATTACGGTGCAGCCAAAATAAAAAAAAGTAATTAACTAATGAATTCAAAATTACGGGAACTGAAAGTCAGTGTATCAATGCATTTCATGACATGTTTGACAAAAGTTAGTTTTGAATATTTCAGTAGTGGTCGAAAGCCAAAGTTATGCAAAAATTTACTCATTTTCATAAATTTTTTAAAAAATACACAAACATATCGCTTTGTGTTTACGAAAGTGTCATGAAGTAGTTCACATCATTAAGTATCGATATGAATTATCTTGTTTCTGCAAGTTAATTATTTTTTATTATTTTGGCTACACTGCAACTGACATTTTGTGACTTTGATAGGTGATTATGCTAAAACTATGGGCCGTAATTTTTTTTATTCGGGGAAATTGCATGTTATCTGATGTGTAAAAGTAGAACAAATATTAAATTTTTAATTTTTATGGGTCCAACGTCCTTTACGTGCGCTTGTATGAAAAGTGTGGGACGGAAAATTATTTTATCCGTTGGAAATTACTGTTATTATAATATGTAATGGTTGGCCAGTGTTTGGTATAATTACAAAATTACGAATTTTCCGGAGCAGAGCAGTCTTTATGTACAATGCGCTATGATTGCTTGCCAACACAATGAATGCCTGTGTAACGATGTCAACGCAGTTATTGCTCTGTTTTTCTTGGCTCGTATGTCTGGAAGCCGCATTTAATTACGAGCGTGTCCAATTATAACCGTCACGTCAGCCTAGCCTGCAGCAGCCGGGCGAGTGTTAAACAACGTCGCGTTAGCAGAACGCTATTAAGTAAACATATCTTCATGTGTCGTAGCCGCAGTATGTGGGCGGTGGCATGCCAACTGCGTGGTATGTGCTCTGCACTCTCTGGATTTTACACTGCACTCGGATGTCATTTGTCACCGAGTACGAGAGACCATCTATTCGTTTTCTCTCGGGAACAGTTTAGCCAAGTATCGCTCCTTCCACATAGTAGAACACTTTCGTTGCCATTACATTTTGTTTAGGTATCATCCACTGCAATGTAACTTTGCCGAAAATGTATTTTGCTTTCGGTAAATAAATCTTGCCTTACAAAAAATAAAAAAGAAATGCGAAAAATTTATAATTTGTATGACTAATCACCTTAAAAATGTTTTATCTGGAAATAGTACAAGTTTCGTCGCAGAAAATATTATATTTCTTTCAACCTAAAACTTGTGTTGAAAATACCACAACTATCTTCACTACAAAGATAAAAAAAGTGACCTCAACAGTAACACAATTTTTGTTACCATTAAGGTTAATTGGTTTGCGGATGTACGCCATTGCTCATGTTTAGCTGATCAATCTTATGTTGAATTACAAAGTTAAAATATTAACAAGGAAAAAAAAAAAACAAATACAAAACTCACACAAAAAACATAAAAAAGCAATCCCAGATGAATTCTGTCAGTATTCTTAGGATTTATTATTTTTTAAATAATTGTTATATTAGACAACAAAGAATATTAGAGATAGAATTCAGTCGAATATTGACACAACACCCAGACACAGAAGACAGATACAAATATAGAACCAGATTCCCAATATGAAAAAAGATGGAAATAGACAAAAAACAGTGAACAGTGGATAACAAACACAAGACAATAGACAACACAACACAAGTTAATACCAACGAAAAAAAAAGTACAAAGTTTCGGGGATTGCCATCTATCCCCATCTTCAGTCTGAGACACAGCTGGTCGGAACACCAAGATGCGAATGAAATGAAGTTCGCCGCCGCCGAGTTCTCATATGCCATCAGATGGCCGTGCAGTCACGAGACCGGGAACCTGAGTTCCCATAACTCGTTGGGTGTATCGTAAAACAAGTGCACCCCGACTGACTAGTTGCAAATCATTGAACCGGCGGCGGGGCGCGTGTATATGTTTTGGCTGGGTTCTGGACCCGTATTTTAGACTGGACGGAAGTTG
>PNEQ01047876.1:0-42501 GCA_003012365.1 Medauroidea extradentata
CCCGTGCATTTAATGAGTAGATATTGTAGCTAAAATTTATCGGAGCAGTTTAATGTAGTTGTAAACATTGCACGACCCTATGTAAATAAAAGCACGTGGCATTATTTGTGTTTACATCGGCGGAAATATATAAACTGGCAGGAAATAGAAATTAATCAGGGCTTTTTTGAGTGTTCACTTTATTCCGAATCACCTATAGAAAAATATGTTGAGGGGAAAAATACACCACTAGCCAGTACGTGACTGTTACTATCGCTTGATTAGATAACATAACATGAATATTTTTATAACTGATAACCAAGACTTGTGAACCAGCCCTTATACTCAGGATGAAAAAACCAGACTTAATTACTGTTTCAAGTTAAAATTACATTTATATTTCACAGGTTAATACCATTTACTTTTCAACTTATTAATGTTTTACAACCACAATCATTAAATACAACAGTGAGTTCATAAATCTGAAAGGTTATCCTTTAGACTTCAAATCACTGTGACATATTTTTGTAAAACACTAAAAGGTTTATTTTACCCAACTACGCTCATCAGCTACGTCATAACAGCATGTTACAAAAATTGTTCTCTCTTCACTAACCAGTTTTTAATTTGTAATTTCAATGTATCATTTTTGAAGACTGTAATACTTCACTTGAGTGGAAGCCCATGGTATCACTAACTCGTAACATAGACACACTACCATGATTACGATTAACATCACCAACAAAGCAATACACTCTGCAGAGGCAAGTACACACTGCAAAAATAATATTTTAAGCTTAACATTTTTTTCCCTGATTTATTTCCCACCAGGAAATTATACAGAATGAGTACAAAAGAACTTCAAATTTTAAAAAGTTGTAAAAGTGAAACAGTGCTACTGATCTGTTTCAAACCTTTTCCTATCGACAGAATATATCTGGAATTTTTTTTTCATATGAGCCGAATTCTTGTGTTGCAAGCTGCCTCCGCTAAGAGGCGCTAGCGGTCAAAATGGCCACTACAGCACAGCAGAATAGTTGGTGCATTCTTCGATCAGTGAAAAGGGAGGCTGTTCAACTAGCATTTCCAGCTAAATTTCACCAATAGCCACCCCGCAGAGTATCCATTTATATTTATGTGTAGTGCAAAAATTTTGAAGAAAACGGGTGCATTTGCAAAAGTAAGAGTCCTGCTCGCCGACCTGTACTCGAAGACGTGGATAGTTTTCGAGCAGCTGATGCCAAGCCAAATTGGACTATGACAACTTGTGTCAGAGGTTATTTTTTTTGATGAAGCAATGTTTCACACTAATGGCAAAGTGAATCGGCACAACGTTCGTTGTTGGGGAACAGAAAACTTGCAACATCTCAGTGCAAAATTCGTACTGTGCAGCATAATCTGCAGTCTGTACGGTTTCATACGTGTTTACACAGATCTTGGAAACGGTTTTTTGTGGCATCTTAAGCTCCCGACTTGCTCTACGGGTTGATTTCTGTGGGCTTCACAGCCGTTACAGACTTCCTTTTTGCTAATTGAAGAATGCACCCACTCTTCTGCTGTGATGTATTGGCCGTTTTGTACACTAGCAACTCCTAGCGGCAGCGGCCTGCAACAAAATAATTTGGCTCACGCGTAAAAAAACTTCCAGAGATGTTCTATTAATAGGAAAAGGTTAGATCAGATCAGTAGCACAGTTTCTATTTATGAATTTTTGAAAGTATGAAGTTCTTTTGTGCTCCAGGGGTGTTATCCACAAATTGCAGGGCAGCCTTAGTAGCCAACAAAATTAGAACCTGTCTGTGTAAACCACTGTGTAAGCTGCAATCAGCAAGGATGACAGGAAGGTAACATAGGAGGGTTTTACGTCTCGACAGGGAGGTCATTAAAGACGTTGACACACAACTCGAGAACCAGTACAAGAGAAGAGCAGAGACAGTGTGTGTAGGAGAGAAGGCAGCTGTTGATTGCTAGGGTGCACACTAGACAAACCTCAACCTTCCCTTTAGGGAGTAACTTGCTGGTCTAGGACTTACATAAAGATTACCCCCATTCAGACACAACACAGTTTTCACTCTACAACAGCTGAGAGTGACTTTCTAATGGAAGTCATCCTTCCTATCAAAGAAATATCCCTTACAGAACTAGGAAACTGGTAAGAAAGTAAAAAACAAATTTCAGAAAAAAAAATTTTATTTGAAGTTGTATGATTATAGGATATGAATTTTGGGTTTCTTTAAAGTTCATTTTTTTTTTATCCAATTCAAATTTCAAGGGCCTGACAGGTAGCTGTCATTGAATAAAGACCACGATTGAATATCCTGATGACAGACCAGTTTTGTACAGTTTATGGTAGCTTACAACTGAACTAATGCCTTAAAAAATTCTTTCCGCTACAAAGTAAAAATACTATGTTCAAACTTACGTGAATACCCTGCAACACAATGTACAAAAACACTCTCTTGTACTCGACACTTAACATCACACCTGTTCTAATTGCTGCTCAGAAAAACTTGTGAACTTAATGACAAACATATGAATGAGAGAAAACTATCTTAGTTTTTAAATGTTCCATTATACTTTCATTACAATGAGCAAATGCCACAAAATGGGCAGACAAGACTTTCTACGAAAAAGCACAGTACAGCTGGAACAGGATCTTACGACTGCCAAAGCAAATTGTTTTGCTACATTTTGTAACTTACAACTGGTTAGCTGTAAATGAGAGTTGTCCATTATTTCAGTGATGTTTAATGTTCGTGTAATACTCCACTCATATACCTGTTAAATAACCTGCTGTCTCTTTCCTTCATTACGTTTTGTTCAAATGCACCTTGTTCCACACTTTAAAAAGGTACCATCAAATTTAAAAGTTGACTGCTACGTATCATCTGACTGTAGAAACAAGTGAAGATTAAAGAATTTTAATGACACATTAAACCTGGAAATTAAACAATGATGCACACCCAACCTTAACAAAACAAATCGTAACTTCTGACAACTGCACCACTACGCAGTACTTATATTTATAAGAATGTAACCATTACTTTTTGCAGTGTGTACACAAGTCCAAGTTCTGTACTGCAATCTGTTCAGTACAATTTATACATAACATAATTTTTTTTTAATTCAAAACAATTTTGTGCAAAATCATTACTTTTATAAATTTCAGGTTTTATCACCAACAGATCTAAACACTTACATTCATTGAAGCTTAGAATAGTTCCACTTGTAAAACATCAGCACACCTTTCCTTTAAGAGGATGGAAATTAAACTATAAAAATAAAGATATCATCCTTAAAGGTTTGTTAGTCACACACAGTGAATAATCAATACTCAATGTAAGACATAGATCTATAATGCAATGAATTAAGAGCTGGCTGACTGTGAAATTGGACCAGAAGAACTTAAATATACAGTACCTTTGTTGGCACAACAGTGCAAGTTAAATTTAACAAATGAATGTGAGAATTATGAAGTTCAAACAATTAAATTCTGAGGAAAAAAAAAGTTTTTTTTTTGTGGGGACAACATTTTGTAAAATAACACAGTAATAAATATTGTATTGTATGCTATATTTTGGGAACTAGTATATGTATAGTACAATACTGCTATACTTTGATAGTTTTCTGTTCAGACTTTTGGGTTAATTTTGCACCAATGTTGAGGAAAGCACGCTATATTGAAATTTAAATTACTGCAAATTTTAATAGTCATTTTTAAGCATTACCACACTATCCTACATTTTTATAATATTAGTTTTATCACGGGTGGCAGAAGGTTTCCTCGCAAGGGGGAACAACATTAGCTGCCTTGGATGACTTTGGTGTTTTTTTATAATGTGCATAAAGTTGCAGAGCACAAACCAAGATTTATGTCTTGTTGTCATACATGGTAATATTATTAAGTATATATAGTGCCCAGTAATGGTTTACGTGGTTTAAAATTTAATGCAATTATTTCGTTAGTTATGCAAGTTTCCAAGTTTAAATGGCAAAATTAATTTTTCTACCTAAGTTACTGGCAGTAGAACCACACAGTTATGACTGTTCATAACTTCTAGGAAAAATAATGTAACAATGGGTGCGGGAGAGATGTACTGTAATAGACATGTGGAAATCTTTATTTAACTTAACATCTAAAATTTCAAAATTTACCATTATTCTCATGAAATCTGTATTCAGTCATGTACAAAAAAAATTACTGTTTTTTTAAAATACAAAATAGACTTAGCAGAAAGATATAGGGTATTTTAAACATCGCCAGCAGCTTAAACTGTAGCACACATACTGTTAACTGTCATAAGCTGTTAGCCAGCATAGATTTTTTTTTTTTAAAGCAGACATGTTGTGAATGAAATTTTACCTTGGAAAAGCAACTGGTATTCAAAGGTTCAGACACAGAACAGAGGGATAAGTACCACTAATGTACCTCCCCATTCTCTGCAGTTACTGAGTTTTATTGATGGAACTTCCACAAGATGTGCATATTAGATGCAAGTATGCAAATATATATGACTGATTCACAAGAGCTGTGGCATGAGGTACATATAAACAGTTTATCCACTATTTTCATTGCATATAATATCCGGCCCCGTTTTTATCCCTCTTCAATTAGCTTACTCCATTTTTAATTAAGAAGGTAAAACTAATCACTCATCAGAAGAGTGCATTTGGGATAGTGACTTGACCCCTTGGCAAATTAGTTTTGCATACACTGGGAACATACAATGTAGTAATAAAAGAAGATACCTGCATTGTTTTACAAATGGACTACCCAAAGAAATGGTACAAAAGACCAAAAAATAGCCAAATACAATACTGTACTTACATCGTAAAATACTTCTTAGCAAAAAAAAAACTTTGGAGAAAATTATTAAATATGGAGTCAGGAGATAAAGGCAAAGATTAGGAAAGTGTGACAACAGTATAGTTTAAGGAAAGAGGAAGACGGAAGCAATTTATTAAACTGGCCTGTCTACAGGCTGGAAACAGTAGAGTATGACACAAGCACAATTTTTTACAAACTCGTACAAGACCTGTTTAACTAAACTTACTACTGTCTATACACAACTGAGACACCTAAAACAAAATATACACATTGTCTTTAAACTACTACACCTGACTTGACTAACAAAACATGCTAATAAAAAATAAAACAGAATTTATGTCAATGTGTAGTCAACTATCAGACAATGCACAACTTTTACTTGAGGGAGTCTATTTGAAAAAATTGTACTGCTAGACAAACTTTAAGAGCATAAGAATATAAATACACATTACTAAACAGTAAAATAAAAGGCTATTTTATTTTCCCTCATGTCACAAGCATTATTGATTTTCCAACCCCTTGCACGTCAACATCTATGCAGTCTGTCCAAATTGCATATATAATACCGTGCGAAATACTAAGAATGGCTTCTTTTTTTTTTGTGTGGTAGTACACTAGAAGACAAAGTTTTGTAATTTAGAATACCATACGTACATGTGTAAATTGCATAAGTTTGGTGTGGCGGTGAGGTGCTTTGAACTGTACCATAATACACCTTAAATATTTGCAATGTGTGGACAGAAGTGTTGTGAATGCTAGTACCTATTGATGCCTCACACTTAATTAACAGACCTAGAACTAGACTTACGTATATCATTATAATAAAGTCATTTATTGAAAAGAAAGGCCAATTACTGAAAACTTATTTTATTATGAGGAAACCTTAAATAATTGTTTCCTTTTACATGGCATATACAGCCATAAAATACACATGTGTACTGAAATATATATTCAAATTATATGCAAACAACACAGAACGCAGGATCAAAACACTCTTCAAACCATCCTAGGATAAAAGATGAAAAGTTAGAAAACTTTGTGCATTTCTATACTAAACACTACATTTTATAATCACATCACAGTGTGTACAAAAGACAGAAGCACAAGTACTCATGTTTTAGTACGTGACAGATACACACACACACAAATAGGACGACACATAATCGCGGAAGCGCATATCGTGATGTTTCGCTGCTTAGACCAGCTTCCTCGGACAAAGAGACGAAGCTGCTCTAAGCAACAAAACGTCACGATACGCGCTTCCGCGATTATGTGTCGTCCTATTTGTGTGTGTGTGTGTGTGTGTATCTGTCAAGTACTAAAATGTGAGTACTTGTGCTTCTGTCTTTTGTACATACTGATAGCCTAGCTGCCTCTTCCTTTGTTTTAAATATTATAATCACAGTTAATGCTCTGTCAGTATGCAGCATAATGCAAGATATCAAGGCAACCAACACAAAGTATTGGACTGGTAAAATACTACAACTGTAAAAAAGCCAAGTAAAGAACAGCACCACAGTGCAAAACCTAAAACTGGGTTTGGAAAGAAAATTACAGAACTGTTTTAATGAAATTAAAATAAAATTTAACTGTGCAAAATGCTGCAAAATAAATCCACCCTAGCTTTTAGAATTGTTAGCTAGAAATTCGAATTTCCAGCAACACTTGTGAAAACACACATAAGACTTTATATTGTGTTGAATCTGTTGTTTTAAAACTACCAACTATAGCAAACTATAATTCCTCAAAGTATTTATCTTAGACAAATTGTTCCCATTCACTCCTGAAAAATTACCAAACTTAACATACTATATGAGATTTTCATTTGTACAAATTATACACACACAAACACAAAAGTAAATATGTACGATGTTTATAATAAAGTATTGTAAAACTAGAAAACTGGCATCTCATAAATGTTTCAGTCTCAAACAATAGAGGATTTGTTCTTCTTTATAGGTAGCACTAAGTAGCTACACACATAAATTTTGTGGATTACTTAACCCCCCCCCTTCCCCAAAAGAAATATATACTTGCACGTTACAGCAAAATGGACAAACTTTAAAACACTTCAACTATTAAAGGCTTACTAGTCATTAGGAAAAGTATAAACAAAACCACACATTGCATAAAAATGTTAGATTAACACTATAGCACGTATTCTTTAGTCATAATATGTTTTTTTTTTCACAAGAATATAACACTTGTTCAAGCTAATATATGAAACTCTGCTTTACAAACAATTTTCAACATAGCAAAGGCATCTCCGAGTAGCTCTAAATGCCAACGTTTTGAAATCACATTATAGCCTTGAGTGAGTGGTGCCACACAACCATTAATTATCTTAATACTGTTACGACAAGTACAATCAACTCTTTAGTTATCTACGTGCAGATTATCCACTACGGCTTCTCTGCAGCAACTTAGAAAACTATTTTCTAAAAAATTTCTACAGTAAAACCCAAATTTCACAAGTCTGGAGAGTAATGCAACATTAGCCTCAATTTTAAATAGGCAGTGATTTTATTAAGTTTGTGGGTCATTTCTGTATTAAGTTCAGCTGTAATTTTAGATAATCCATGGCACTGACTCCTCATTTAAAGTGCACAACTGGGAGTTGACTGTACTGTCTAAACCATGATACCATATAAATATAAGCAACCAAAGCATAGTAAACCTACACAATCAAACTTCACAGCCGTTGCAGCTGTATATTGACAACACACTCCAAAATCCGGTTGAAAAACTTAAGATACATACCACAATACAAAAGAAGTGAACACGAGAGTACAATAAACTTCCTGGATTGCAAACAACACACACGGACGCTAAAACACTACATGTAGTTCACACACAAAATCCATTTTCTTTTAAGAAAAGAATTTCATGTATCCCTCTGTCACAAAATACTGAAACATTACATGTATGAGAAAAAATAATCTCTCAATATCAATGATTTACCTATGTGCAAAAAAATAACTTGTTTATCCATATAAATCTATAAACTCTTGCATGTCTGTAAAAGTAAGCAACTCTCATACCAGCATGCAATCAGACATGATGTGTGAAGGAGAAAAACATAATTTATGTGAGTGAAGGATAGCAAGAATTACAGTATGTTTAGAAAACCATCACACTATAACTCAAGTAATATAATACACTTGTATACTATTTCTACACAAAAACATTACTTAAATATTTGGTGACCTGACTAGCATGTTCTTGTGTTTTCCAAAATACTTGCAACATTCTTAAAATATGTATATGTTTTTTTTTTATACATTGAATGGTTAAACTTGGACACTAAATTTGTGCAAACTAAGAAATATTCAAAAAAGGAGAAAAAAACCTGTGGTAGGGAATAGTATTTGCCCAGAAGAAATGCATGGCTACTGAGGAGATGGAATATGTGAATGTGTGTGCAAGAGGTTAGGTTGGCAACATTGTCTGTTCAAGCAATTATCATGAATATGACAGAAACTACAGTGCAACCAGGTGGCTCAGCCTCGTAATGGGATGCAATTAACTCGGGAATAACTGCACACTCAACCGATGTTTCGAGTACTCAACAGCTGTGTTTATAACATCCTGAAACAACAAAAATTTAGATGCTTTTGTTTAAAACTGAACAATTCAGACATGTTAGCTAGGATTTATCAGTGTGTGGCCATATGAGTCAGCAGCTCTATGAACTTGCGTTGATTTTTGTTCTTTCACATTTGTGTTAAGTTGGCTACAAACTGCAAACACAGTATGTATTAAACACACACTTATCATCTCTTTTATTGTTTGTTTAGTGGAACTTTGTGCACATTGCTAGCATTAGCTGCTGACTAAACTGTCTATCTGCGTGCTCTATCGTGATAGTAGGGCAAAGGAAAACTTGTCAACTTTTACCTGTAAACTATACTACAGTTTCATTTTGTACTGTGCATTAAAGGTGTGGAATTTGAATTTCCTCTCCAGTTTTACACTTTAGACAGTTGTTATAAATCGTCAGGTTTGCCTGGGTAGAGCAAAATTCAGCCTGAGGCATTAAAACAGTAACCCTAGTAAAATTTTCAACCATCTAAAAAGTCATGAGAGTGGCTTCTCGATCAACTCAATGTTACCTTGCTGTAAGCTGCTGTTTGTATATGAAACAACCAAGTGGTGGGGAAAAATGTAATCACTAAACTTAACCAAAACTACCACAAAGTGAAACTTAATGCATGGCATACATAGACGAAAAAAGCATGTAACAAAAATTGTATGGAATACAAATAAAATAATGTACAGTACAAAAATATGCACTAGAGGAACAAAACAATATCTTCAAGGAATATTTTTTCTGCCATTTTTAAAGTTGAGTTATTGAATCCAAGATGGTTTACCTTAACTACTGGAAGAAAAATGATTAGATAAAATTTGTATTAATTTACATATAAGAATTAATTCATAAAAGCAAAATCAGTCAAAAGTATATTTTTTTACACATGAATAAGGTTCATTTTCAAGCTAGAGTTCAATAACACACATGCATACAGTAACTTTGTGAAATCTTAACTATAAAAAGTTGTGTAAATATGTATTATGTTTTTAAAAAATTATCTTGCAAACTTTCAAGCTGAAGTACAGTGTAATGAAATATACAGACTATGCCTGCTATAATTTATATAAATACTATATTATACAACTCAACAAATCAGCTACATTTCGAGCAATCCTAAGAAGTCTTTTGTTGCGAGATCAAAATATCGAACTCTCCCCACCTGCAAAATATTTCAACAATGTTAACTGCAGTAGTAAATCACAGAGATTTCTTCTCAAAATGACTGTAGAGTACCTACTAAAATGACTACAAACTAAGTAATCAAAAGCTCGCTGCACATAGAGCAATATTTCTTACAATATTGTGTCCTAGGAACCTTGTGTGCTTGTCTACAAGCTGCTTCACAAAAATTCCTATTGGCTACAAGCAGTCATGTGGGCTCTGCAACTGGTTAAGCCTAATCAACAATGTGCTGTTTTTGTTGCTAGTTCCACTGCAATATTTTGACAGTGACCAATCATAAAACATAACAGCATGATACATTGTTTGCAATTTTAGCCGCACTTATTTGACAAACTTAGGTGGAAATAATAACCCGAAAAACTAAACTACTGTGTTAACACATATAATATAGACAAGTGATTTTTGTATCCTATGCTTTTTAAAAAATAATCGACTATAGTAAATAATTATAATCATTATCTTGGACACAACTCTATAAAGTATAACTAGCAAAGCAGCCAGTACCGTGTACAGGTTGATAATCTACCCAGTTAAAAAAACTAGTACACAAACTCATAAGTAATATTGTATCATATGTGCAGTGGTTCTAAATTATTAAATGCATTTTAGAAATTAAAGCTAAAAGCTTATAGTTTGTCACATTCTACATAAGCACTTTGGTCATACATTAGCCTACTTACATTACGTTTTCAATTCAGAAAAGTGACTTCAGACATACCAACTGATGAACGAAAAAGTATTATCATCAGCAAATATAAGCTACAACACGTTTCGAAATAAATTTTTATAGTTCTGTGTGCAAGGAAGCAAGGAACTGCATATTACAAAACAATATGTTGGCCCCAAAGTTAAAAATTATGAAGGGCACAAAAAAATTTCAAACCAGTATTTTCTTGGACTGCCAAACTTTTAAAAACTTGGACTTCATGAAATCGCCTGAGAATCTGAGCATGGAAGGTTCATAAAGGGTGGGCTTGTCCGAACTGATGTCTTCTGCAGAACACTGGACGTAACGGTGCATGGCTGCAATACCTTGTGAAACACGTTGCGTAGTGAGGGAAAGATCCCCTAGAATAGACATCACGTGAGGACGGTAAATGTGGAAAGTACGCTCGTCGCTACCACCTCTCAAGTAATGTGTCTTGCGGAGCACCAACGGTGCATCTTTCCTAGACTTCTCGTCATCCGGCAGATTGCTGCAGAAAGTGACAGTAGGTATTTCGAATCTCGCAGTTGTCTTCCTACCAGAGTCAAAATCATCAAGCATGGCTCCCAGATGATGGTGGTAACGTGGCACAACATATTCATTCCATGCAAGCACTGCAACATTTCTGTGTCTTCCAGAAGTTCTCAATATGCAGTCCATCTGTATTACGGTCATTGCAGCATCAACAGACTCCCACCGTGGAAATGGAAAATTCCAAGGTAGGAATGACATAATGATGCCATAATTAGCCACCATTTTCACCGACGACAATGAAGAAGAAATTCTACTCATAGTTCCAGCATCATAAGCCATAAAATTTGTCACACCAATTAACCTGTGATAACTTAAAAATTCTACCACTGCTGATGTTTGCTGAGGAAGTGTTTCATCTGGTGAGACACATATAACTGTGCTGTTTGCCACGGTTGATTTTTCCCCCGCGTAATGTACAGCAATAAAAGTTTTAAAAGGCACCAGCTCGTCAGTCTTGTAGAGTTCTACTCCATATGGTATGCCAACATAATTTTTAGGTTTGCAGTAGAAATACGAAGCAAATACTGTGGAATGTTTTGATTTGTCAGGTTTCTTGTCCTTACTACTTGTAACACTAAAGCCAAATTTACCTGGCACAGGCTTGTTCATATGACTGAACCAAAGCTGACACTGAAACTTTGGGTCTGCACTAGTGGTCGTCACACCCACAGACTTGACCTGGCCTTCTTCCCAAAAGGCAGAATATACATAGTGTGTGTCCGTCAGTCTTTGCCACATTGGCAAAGGGTCTGACGAAGTGGCATCTTCAGTGGCGTGCAAAAATTTATCTGGTGGTATGGTTGTACAATCACTTGAAGTTGAACTACTCTGGCCAGGCTTCCCAAAGAAGTTTAGCACCTCGAGAACATACCGCAACTTATTATACTCATGCCGATAGAACAGAAGCAAACCAACGCTAACTACGGAGACAATTATTAACACTAACTGGTAGTACTTCTTCATTGTTGGTTTTTCATTTTTCATTGAAACTTAGTACTCTAAGCACTGAATTTATTTGATGCAGACTCCTTATGCCTCATTTGGGACTGTAACAAATAAGATCAAAACTGTTGAAATAAATTAATTTTTCTGAAAATAAAATGGTAGCCTCTTTAATTTTAAAATTATGACACTCAAGTGGTATGTGTGTTTAAGAAACTTATTTAATCCAACAAGAGTATAGTGTCATTAATAAAAGTAAATAGTATTCACAAACAAAGTGATATTCTAGTGATGATGCATTCATGATCTGGTGGTGCACAAATAAGGTTGCACTGTAAAATAAAGAAAACAATTCTTAATATCAAATATTCATAAGCTATGTTATTTATCTCTTTAAATGAAACATTCATTATAATAAAATATACAAAATAATGCTAACTTGTGACATGTAACTTTTACTAAACATGGTAATGGGCAAGACTATCATATTATATAAGTACTTGCATTTTGAACTAAGCAATATTAAAATAATTTGACAAAAATTAAATTTTAATTTTTTACACCATCTAGGCATAACTAAAATTATTAATCCTGCAACACAAGAGATAACATTTTTTATGCACGTATTTTATAAACTGGTCTTTGCTTCAAGCACCACTGATGTGTGCATGTAGGCACAGAATCAATAAATTAAGTAGTAACAGAAGGGACAAGGTAGACATTTTCATTGTTGTTATCGTACCAACTCTCTGAGCATACAGGAATAAAAATGCCACGTGGATTCGAGTCATTGATTTATAGAACCACTTGTGGTGCTTGAGACACTGTCAGCTCTTTGCATATTAAATAACTATTTAGAAATGGTGAACGTGACAATTCTAGGTTCAAGATCAAATAAGAACCACGACTAGAAAATTTTGTGCAAAATCCAGCGTAAAACGCAAAAAATACCATCTGGAGCGAAAAAGCGAAATCTTCGCGAATTTTACAAATTATATAGAACCTCAATTTTACGAGGTCATTCTCGGGCACCGAGGCCTAACCCCCATTTTACAACTATTGGATTTTATGAGGTCATTCCCAGGCACTGTGAGGTTTAACCCCCATTTTACGAGGCAGTGATATTACGAGGCCATTCTCAGACCTCATAAACTTGGGATTCTATGTAGGCTATGCGCGAAATCGCAACCCAAGTCAAACAAATGGACAACCATCCTAACTTAAGCAGACTGTGCTGTAGTGATATTCACGAACGAAATACCATAAATAAAAAGAATAAATAAATAAAAAATTAACAAAATAGCAATGTGTTACAATGCAGAATTAATTAAGTGCAAGGGACAGAACTTCTGAAACATAAAAAGTGAGGTGTTTTATTTTACAGACAACTGTACAGTTATGTACAAGTTTTGTAACGTGAGAGTTTTGTGGGTTAGAAGAGACATGGTGCAAAAACATTTACGTTCAGCCAAACACGTGGCATCCATCATCAGCAACAATACAGGCAGAAGTTTTACAACTACAAACGTCAGTTGCATCAAGCTTTAATAACATATTGACAAAAAACCAAATAGACAGCAGAATATCTTGAAAGATGCATTATGGAAATGTTTGTATTTTGAGCAAACATGGCACTTAACAATGGAAATATGATGTAAACTAGTTTACCACTTTGTATGTAATTGAAAATATGTATAGTTAAGTCTCACTGAAACAATGATAGTAGCTAACAAAATAGCAGCTGTCACAGTAATTAGTATCATGGCAATAATATCAAACATGGTGGGAAAAGGCCACTAAGTTGCTAATTAAAATTTTAGCATAAAATACAATGCACAAGTAAATTACTGTACTTACAGGCTGTACTTGTAGACAGAACACACATACACACAAAAATATGAACACATTTTATACATCACCAAATCCAGGCAGACACCTGGCCTTAGCATCAGATAACCTCCCTGCGTACTTTCAAACTTCCCGCTGCCCATCAGTTTACACTCTGGCAGCTAGGTGCACTGATTACCAACCAGCGCTGAAAAATATACTTGAGTGTGCCTTCACTTGTTGCCTGACGTAGCAGGTCTAGCTGGAGAAAAGTTGCGACTGTACTTCTGCGGAGAAACATGTCTATCCGTTTGTGTGCCTGTGTACTATCTAGAGGTACCGCACCACTACGTACTTGTGCATTGTATCTCATGTTAAAAATGTTATCAGCGATATTATCCGCTACTTATACATCAAAACATGTGGAATATATTACTTTAAGTAGTCAGGGCAGTAGCAGAAGTGCAGGGAAAAAAATGTTACTAAGTTACTAAGAGAAATGTGTACTTAACCTTGGTTTGTGAATGATACAACACAGACGAGGCGAAAAGAGAGGAAAAAAGAGGGAGACTCATCGCAAGAGAGAGAGGTTACATCTGGTGTGCCATAGGGAAGCATGCTGGGGCCCTTGTTAATAACAACGGTAAATGACATGGGTGTGGCGGTGAGTGCCAAAATTAGATTTTTAGTCGATGACCGAGTTTTATATGCAGAGGTGGGTGGAGGGAACAAGTTGCAGGATGACACTGATAGGACACAATTGTGGACGGAAAACAAAATGAAAATAAATGTGAGTAAGACAAAGATTGTTAGTAGGTTTATGAGAAAAAATGTTAGGAGTACGAACGTGTACTGAAGGGAAGGGCAAGATATAGAGGAAGCTTCAGAATGCAAGTACCTAGGTACAAGATACACAAGTTTATTTTGGCCATTCTGCATTACATGAAATAGGCTACGTCAAACAATAGGCTATATGATAATAAAACAAACATTTACACATGCCCAATGTATCAGTTACATAAAATTCAGAGAATTTATAGAAAGGATGGCTAATGGATGGCATAATGATGCAGAGTGACTTAGGGTAGAGAAGACAGGTAGTGTGGTGTCTGCAGGGAGAAGGTCTCTATGTATGTTGGGAAGGGTAATGGTGTTAGTAGTACAGTAAAAAAGGTGTATAAAGGTACGATTAATGTTAGAGTACGGCAGCAAGCACAGTGGGACCCATGCATGGAATTGGAGGTGAGGGGATGAAGAAAGTGCAAAGACGGGCAGCAAGGTGGGTGACGGTTAAATGGACAAGCAAGGGCAGACTAGTGAAGATGAAAGGAACTTTCGGCCATCTGTGGTGCTGAAGAAACTTGGGGGTGGAACTCGGTGAAAGATAGGAGAAAAGTGTAAAGGCTGGAGCGAGTTGTAAATGGTGAGGAAGGCTGGGGTAAGTTAGGCTACTTGTTAACTAAGGCAGAATATAGAGGAAGAGAGAATAACAGCGAGAAAATACCAGTGATAAAGAGCAGAACAGAGTGGGTAGGCAGTCAATGCTTAGGAGGTCAATGAGAAAGTGGAATTTACTTTTGGAGGAGATGGTGACAGTGAGGGGGGTTGGAAAGTTTAGAAAGGTATTGGTAAAGGATTGAAAAGTAAGTTACAGCTTGCAATTAGGCAGTTAGGGCCTACCCAAATTGCAAGTTGTAATTGTTGTTGTTGTTATTATTATTATATTCAAATAGAATTCTGAAATGTAACTGTCATATCCAACAATATACCTAGTCCATTAGCACCTTCCTATCACAATTTACATAATGAAAGTGTTGTGATAGTTGCACTACTCTCACAATATTTGCTATAAACTATCTATATGGCGACCTGATGATCTCGCTAGTGCTATTACGACAGCGTGAAAGTGACCACCGTACAGTTTACATTGTAAGAGTAATAAACGCAATACTGTATTGACTATTACGAGTTACTATCACTGTGTCAACGTGGCTTGACATAAGAAGAACAAGGCAGCACACACATTAGAAAAGATACTATGGTTTTGTCTAGCAAACACTGTACAGCTCTTCCCCTTTCATCATTGAAAAGGAGAAGAGACACAAGTGTTGTGACTTCACTTCCACAGAGTACACAGCAGCATTCCCAGCTACATTGATTCAATGCATGTGCGCCACTTGGACAGGATGTTGATAAAGGTCTTAACAATTGCATTTCTTAAATTTATTTACGAAGCTCGGCAATTCACAAGGATACAACTTCAACCACGTACCTAGTAAAAATGTGTCCATCACCAACAAAGTACACTGCTACGAAATAAAAAAAAAAACACAACAAAATTAATTTTTATGCATTCTAGTCAAAATTAAAAACTTAAGTGACAAGATGAGTATTCATGGATGTATGCCATTGCTTGCGCAAGCAATGGCATATATCCATGAATACTCATCATTTCATACATCCCCATTGCAAAAATCTTTCAAAGATCATAAAACCTTAGTACTTTATAAGTAAGCATTTTGACTCTCTCTGTCATGTGCACGTGTATGTATACATGAGGGTATGTAAGCACAGAGAATAGTGTCACATGGCAAATAAGTGTGTGGATGCTAATGCAACAATGACAAGCCTCATCACATAAAGCTAAAGCACAAAGCATTGAAGTAACAAGTAAGCTTTTGTCGAACCATTTTTCCTGCTATATTTTCAGCAGCCACCTTGTTATTTTATTGGTCGACAATTTGTACCAAATTTAAATGCTGTGCAATAACCTGAGTTTGACATGACTTTCAGCCATCTGTGTGCCAGTGTTGATGCTTGCCAGTTGTGACTGATCCTCTAGTCAGGGTTTACGTTCTCTGGAAGCTAGGTGCCAGTTAATTGTTAGATCCCAAACTTTTTACTGTCATCACGTCACTCGTTGAACTTAAATGCACGTACATGTTTACACGTGCCAAGTGGGTCACTGACAAACAGCTACTGGTACCTACATACCAATTAAAAGGAATGGAGATACTATGCATAAACAACCATATAAAAAGCATTTATAATGGCTGGCAAGTGCAAATCGGACATTTTCAACAATATAACCTGCACAACACGGTAAGTCAATGAATTTCGCTGTGCATGAAGACTGGTGTAAAAATACTCTGGCAAACCTAAGGTCGGACACAAAGTGGAATGTAACGTCATGTAGGCTACTCTCCAATTCCTTCACCTCAAATGAGGTAAGTTAGGCTGCCTGTTAACTTAAGCAGAATATAGAGGAAGAGGAAATAACAGCGAGAAGAACAAAGTGATGAACAGAACAGAGCCAGGTAGGCAGTCAATGCTTACTTTCAGAGGAGTTGATGGCAGTAAGGAGTGTTGGAAACTTTCGGAGGTGATTGGAAGTGGATTGAGGAGGAAGTTATAGCTTGCCACTGGGCAGTTGCCTGATTGCAAGTTATTATTATTATTGATATTATTTTTTATATTAGCGCATTTTGAGTAATAGCAATCTGAAAATCTTTTCACTCGACTAGAGGGCTTCGAAACAGAGTGTGGTGTCTCAAAAGTAAAATTCAGTAATAGTGTAAGTATTTTTATTCGTACATTAAAACACTAGCCACATGCGGAATGTTTTACTTCCAAACACGACTTCTCAACACAAACGCAAGCAGGAGGAAGGCGGGCGAATAAATACAATTAACAGACCTTACTCATTAGAATTTGAAGACGGACTTCAGAAATCTACACAAATGTCACTATCGAAATATACTTTCTTTTGTGCCCTATCAAAATCAACCCTCCCTGTATCTATAATTACCAGCGATATCCCCGCAATGCGTCAACGAGGATCGAAGAATCATTTTTCATTACGCAAAATTCATTAAACCTTAAGACGTCGTCCCATAGAATACTTGATTTAAAACACTGAACAAGTCTGTCTTTCTGGGGTTTATCATCGTTACTTCAAGTTCTTTTAAAAATAAGTTAACAACTTTATGACGTGCGATAAGGTTATGTTATAATTCCAATCTCTAATACACGCAAACATACTCGAATATCTTTCTTGAATCAGCGAATGATGACCAAACAATCACCATTGACCATTTACAATGGTCAGATATAACTTACGTTAATTTACTAACAATCTACTGCCACTACATTTCTTTTAACACAAACAAAACAATCCTTCACTTTTCTCTTGTTTATTCCAGAGATGAGAGAAAGAGAATAGAGAAGAAGGGCCACGAGCGTAGCATAAGGTCTGAATCACGGTCGTGTTCCTCTATGGCCGTAAACTGAATAATGGCGAGAGGAGTGAAGCCAAGAATGGGGAGAGGTAAACATAAAATTTGCCAGCCTCCAAACTGCTTTAATCTTAAAAGTACACGTCAGACTGGTATTTTTATAGTAAATTATTGTAATATGCTATTTAATAGATGTTTTAGGTTGAAAACTCTATATTTTAGCCCTGCTAAACACCTCCTAACTATTATTTCCACATTTTTTTTTATTATTCAGCCATATTGATACCAGCCACGTCAAGCATTTGTTTGGTTACACTCCCGGCACTATGCTCCACCTGGACCCTTCTAACATCTTTGAGAAGGACCCTGGGAATCCGGAGAATAGTCTTGAAAGGCGTCTGTGGTGGGGTGAAGGAGAAGGCATACATCTCAATGGTACACCCGATGTTGGAATATGCGGTGGCAGAGTGGGAACCCTACATAGAACGGGAGGTGCAGGAACTGAAGAAGGTCCAGAGGAGAGTGGCTAGATGGGTGAAGGGTAGGTGGAGAAGGCAATAATATCAGTCATGTTAAGGTTAATTCTACTACAGGTAAGAAAGATCAATGTTATAAGTTGACGTCCGTCAGGGCTTCGCCCCTAACATTATTGAGCCCGATGTGACTCCCCTCATGTAGGCCTATATAGTTATGTAGTGTGCCAAGGTCGAATGAAACATAACCTTTGTGCGACGTACCTTTTCACTTGCTGAGATGAAGTTGTTTTAAAAGTGTCAAGTAATTAATTTAGTCTCAACCTGTGCCTCAAGTTGCCTGTGTTATTTTCCACTGAAACTTTATTGCTTTTAGGTTAAGTGTGTGTATTGTTTACATATGCTACGTTATACGATACGTTGCTACTTGCAACACCAACGTTACAGTTTAAAGAAAAGAGGTTGTGCTTAGGGTATAAGGGATTAATTATCATTGTTTAGTATTTAATCTCCTTTCTTTTACTATTGAATTATAATTGCAATGAGTCGTCAAGTACAGCAAAAGTGGCAAACCTGGGGCGAGAGAACCAGGGAATCACCGCAATGTGAGTTGAGAACCGGGGAATCACCACACTGTGATGAGAGAAACGGGGAATCACGGGACTGAGTAGGATGGATTGAGGTGGTAGCGTCGAGGAGAGAGGCAGAACTTCGTCGGTGGCTTGAACTTCGGTCGGTAGGCGTGTGGGACGCCTTTAAGAGCCCACATAAGAGTCTATTGAAAAAGAAATAATACTGTTGAGATTTCCACGAGTGACTTCAGGGTTAGAGCCACGCTGGCGACATCACGCCCTGAGAAGGAGACTAGCCGGGTCTCCATGCCCGTAATCCATGGAGTGGCGCCCTAAACCATGACCGTCTAATATATCTCTCGCTAACCCTGGTAACAAAGTTTGGCACAGGAAAAATTTCTGCCACTTGAGCGCTGGTATCGCTAATGCACCAACCTGACCAATCACAGAGCTTTCCTGAATTTTAAGTTTCATTAAGTCGACAATTTAAAAGGCGAAATGGGTTTCTTTTCACTTGAAAATTAAATTAAATGACAAATATAATTTTCAAGTTCATTAAAATTTAACTTTAATACAGTTTCGTATTTATCTGGTCTCTTAGCGATCGAAGCTAAACTAGTGGCAGAAATTTTCCCTGTGCCAAGCTCTCCCATAAGAAAACGTATTTTCTTTCTAACCTGTAGTAGAATTAACCTTAGTCAAATTTAATGGTGCTGCAACTTGTGTGGATTTAGAATGGCAAGGACGGGATAACCTGCAAAGAAGAGGACATTAGTTATTATGTAGACAGGCGCCAACACTGGAAAGCTCAGCAACACTGCGATCTTAAACGAACCGACAACACAGCGCGCTGTATCTCCAACTGCCACCCACCCAGCAACCTCCTCCGCTGCAGTACTGAGCAAGGAAGGGGAAGGCAGTGTGCAGGACACTATCCTGACGTCACAATATTTGTAATGTGAAGCGCCGCGCACTTTCAATGCTCCCAAAACAATAACACATCCGCACTACCATCCGGGTCAGCTGTGAAAACCACGACACATCCACATTGTGCAACCGTGACATAACCACATCATGCAATCGCGATACAACCACGTCGTGCAACCACGACACAACTGCATTGTGCAACCGCGACAAAACCACATCATGCAACCACGATATAAACACATAGTGGCACTGCGGTACATATATGATGCGCATAACCCTACACTGTCTCGTCTCCCTAAGGCCATGGCGTTAGCTGATTTAATTCCCTTCCGCTCGGTTTCTAGATACGCAGGGGACTCTTTAGTAATTCCCCACGCCTTAATGCACACACATGACACTCGCCAGGGATATCTGGCATCTGGACGTCCACTCACACAATACAAAACACTAGGGGATTGGCTGGTTTTCAGGATCCCATAAACTTAAGGCCGTGAAGCAGCTAGCCAATCAATAACACACACATTTACTGAAGTTGTTATTATTGAGGAATCACTGTACATCCATACAAATATCACTATTGCGGTCGCTGAAGCGGACCCAGAACATGGGCTGGATAAAAATTTTAATTATGCTAAGCCCCTGGGCATCATGAGTTGCAGTGGTGAAGGAGGTATTTCAGGGAACAAACTAAGTTAAAGTGAAAAAGTACCAGATACGAAAATTGACTCACTATGCTAGGTTGAACAAAGACTGGCTGGTGCCCGGAGCGACAGACCCGACCTCCTCAAAATGCCGCTAACCGCCAACTACCTAGCTCATGGCGGTACACCTGCCTCGTCCAGCAAGTTCCCGCCACACATTCATCATTACACAAAAACCCTTAATCAATACAAAACAAAAAGAGGATAATAAAGTTTTAGATGCAAATTCTTGATTATTAGAGTCCCAAATAGTATTAAGGAATGTTACTACAAGTATTTTCAGATATGCACTTTTCGGGTATCCAGAGAATTATGTTATGATACATTGCGGTAATGTGTAGGTTAGCTCTTGAATTTGTAGGAAAGAACGGAAAACATTTGAATACACCCAACAAAATTCTTATATTTAAATTCACTTTAAATAACTTGCCGGATTTCACGTGGCATGGCTGGGCGAGTCCATGTTGCAGCATGGCGCAGGGGTGTTTCTGCGATGTTTGAGGTTAAACCTGACAGATGATAATTAAAAACTATTTAAGTGGAACCAAGGTTACCCCTGGCATTTAAACTTCTCTCAGAAAATGTGAGTACGACCCACATTTCCGCACTTTGCCCGTAAGTGGCAGCATGACACTCGCAATGTAAACAGTTGTTTACAGACATTAATACGTACAGGGCACTTTCCCTACATCTGGACGCGTGCAACTCCGTTGGTGGGCTGTTGGCACCACGCTGTGACTCTATGGGTGTCCATCAATTCAGTTGGTTTCCTGTCATTCTCTCCGCAGCACCTGCTGTCAGCAGCGTCCAAGTCACGAAGAGGCGCCTAACGCCACCAGAGGTGGGTTCTGTCTCCTGCACTAAGTGTGTCAGGTGGAGCCATGCCTGCCAGGTTTGGTTGGGGTGGGGTCGTGGTGCAGTACGTCGCGACGCCTACACTGGGCGCAGCCCTCGGGTCGTCATGATGGGTATTACATATTCTCCCGTTCTGGCATCGGACATGACAGGTAGTGTGCTCACAGGTCCGTATGACACTCTGAGGTCTTCTCCACTTAAGCCGGCCTCACACGATGCCCAATTTCATAGCAGTTTCTATGGCCATTTTCTGGTAGCATTTCTGCTTCCGTCTGAGTGCAGTTCCAGCACCTCCACAAGGGGTTTGGTTCTGGGCATGGCAGATTTTGTACCCGAAACGTTACCCAAAAACGTAATAGAACATGTCCTATTTTTCGGGAGTTCATATTACCCAGAATTCTCTCTGGCCAATCATAGGCGCGGTGTGTGTCATGTGGTCAAGTCTTATTTTACAACAGTTAACATGGCGTCGAAATGGTATGTAGAGCACGTGGAAATGCTAATAGAAAATTAAAATATCCGTGCTTGAGTAGCTAAAACTGCTGCAGCACATAATATTTTTCTCCGTAGTTTTTCGCGCCGATCCATGTTGCAATGAACAAAACTACCATTAAAAAATGTGGCGGTGGTGTTATGCGATTTCTGTTATCACTCTGGGTACCATGTGAATATGAGCGAGGAGCCATGCACCATTTTCTGCTATACCCACAACTCAGAATCTGCCATAAATATTTTTATGCCCATGGGTATAGCAGAAGGTAACAGGAATTTAGGCATCGTGTGAGGCCGGCTTTAGCGGCGAGGCGTGCGCAGAAGTCTTTCTTGCCTGCTGACAGTGGGTGCGCGTTGATGTGTACGTGCTGGCCAGGCTGGAGCAGTGTGGGTGGTCTTCTGGTGGCCTTCAGCCACTGTTACACATAGCACTGCTGGATGGCCCTCATCGCCGCGTGTCGCTCTCGTCTTTGGTTGGCTCTCACTGCTGGATTCTCGGCCCCACTCTCATCGGCATTGACACAGTGGTATTCGCCTGGTAGTTTGAAAATGTGCCCCAGTAGGGCTGCCACAGGTGACTGGCCCATCACAGCATTCACCCGACAATGGAGGGTAAACAGGGTGGCTGGCAGATATTCTACCTGTATTGCATGGTTCTTCCTTACACGTCTACAGGTCCTGGTTCCGACGTTCTGTGGGGTTGGCGCTTGGGTGTAACACTGATGTCGTGTGGTGTTGGACGCACTATCTCTCGTATGCATCCCTCCACTTTTTACCGGTGAACTGCGAACCATTGTCACTGAGCAGTACCTTAGGATAACTCCATCTTGCATAGAATTCAGTGTCCATTGCGTGCACGAGGTTCCTCACCTGCAAGCTTGGGAGCACACACACCTCCGTCCAGTGCAAAAACATGTCCATCACTGCTAGTAAAAATCTTTTCTCGCCTGTTGACTTGGAGTACGGCCACATGTTGTGCTGGGCAACGAATTCGAATGGGCGCTCACGCAACGGTGGCTACTAATGCTGCTCGCCATCGGTGCTTCTTGACTTGTATCTGTTACACGTCTTGCATAGACACGTGTGGCGTTGCATGGCTCGCATCACCCCTGGCCAGTGGAAGAGACGCTAGATTTTGCGGGTGGTTTGGTATGCTCCTGGGTGCCTGGCAAAATGTCTGTCATGGGCTTTGCAGAGCACGTTTCCCTACTCACAGGAGGGCACAAACAGCTCCCATGGCCCTTCTCGCTGGGGGGAGCATTTTTATACTCGGCCATCAACTACACACCAGTAGTTCACCATCCCTTTCTCACACACTGCACGTTTCTCGAGGGATGTCGGGCAGTCCCTTTGCTCCGTCACCACTCGCTCGTTCAGCACGTTGATGCTGTTCTGCTGTAGCTATGCATTTGCTGAGCGTGGGCTGAGTTGCAAGATGTCTTCCCACTCTGTGTCGTTGTGTACAATGATGTCGGTGCATGGTGTATGTGATCACAAGTCCGCCAGCTAGTTGTCGTTACCTGCGACGTGTTCCACTAAAAAGTCGTACTCCTGCAGTGCTAGCAACCACCTGGCAAGTTTGCTAGGTGACTCACGCATAGACTGTACCCATATGAGACATCTGTTTTCTGCGCATAGGGTGAATCTTCGAAACTCTAAGTATGCTCGGTACCGTTTAGTTGCATAGACGACGGCCAAACACTCCTGTTCGTTCGCACAGTTCCGCCATTCCGTGAGCCCGAACTTGGCGCTCGATTAGTATGTGATGCATCACTCTCCCTTATCGCTATACTGGTACAACACCGTGCCGATTCCTTCTTGACTGGCATCGGTCTGGAGATACAGCGGGCACTGACAGTGATAGTGGGCTAGCGTTTCAAACTGGCCTATATTTCGCAGAACGCCTTTTCTGCTTCCACTGTCCAGTGGTACTGTTTCTGAGGTGAGAGTAGTGCGGTCAGTGGAGCTGTTATGGTCGCGAAGTCATTAACATGCTCGTGGAGCCAATTAATTAGGCCAAAATATATATGCAGCTGTTTGCACGTAGCCTGCGGCTGGCACTCCTCCATGAGTCGCAGATGTTCGGCGTTGGGTTCGTTCCTTCTCTCACTCACCACGTGACTCAGAAACTCAATATCTGCCTTCCCTCTGTGGCACTTGGGTACCGTGCAGGTCAGCCAATTTATGGCCAGTCTCTTCAAGACTAGCAACAAGTGGATCATATATTCTTCCCATGTGTTCGACCATATCAGTACATCGTCATGGTACACTAGAGTAAACTTTCCTGATAGGCCACTTAGCACCTGTAGCATCATTGTTTGGAACGTGGCAGGTGCTCCCTTCAGACCAAATAGCATAGCACAAAACTGATACTGAATGCCATAAGGGGCCTTGTAGGTGGTTTTCCCCCAGTCGTTCTGCCGTACCGGTACTTGCCAGTACCCATTTTGAAAGTCTAAGGAGGAAAATACTTTGGTGCTGCCAATGGTAGTTAGTGCATTCTTTACGCCGATGAACGATGGTGCTACATTTTCCATCGCGAGGTTCATGCGTCTTAGATCAACACAGAAACGCAATGTTCCGTCCTTCTTAGGCGCAAGCGTAACTTTCGAGTTATATCGGCTGTTGGCTGGCTCAAAGACTCCATTAGCAAGCATCTCCTTAATTTGCTCTTTGATGACTTTTGCCTGGTGTGGCAGACAGCCTCTGGAGTGTGTGTAAATAGGTGTTTGCATGTTCAAGTCAATCTTCTTGTTCCATGACAGCGGTGCACCTCAGAATGTCATTGGTGGCAAACACTTCGCGCCTCTCAGCCAAGATTCTCTGAAAAGCGGCTCTAAAAGCAGGGGGCATGTCATTCGATATATCCTCCAGCTTTACTGTCAGTATATGGTCGCTTGATTTCTCCTCTGTACTGTATGCTGTTTTGCGTTCAATATTGCCAAAGCGTATGCACCTTGCCATTGGACTTTACCACCGTGTTCGATTCCATGAGCCAGTGTAAGCCCAGTATGACATCTTCCCTGAGCTCAGGTGTGACCAAGGCTGTTGTTATGGTCTCAATGTCCTGGATACGAACGACAATAGTAACCTGGCTTATCGCCTGGCAGTTCGCGCATTCGGCAGCTAGTTGAATAGGCTTATACACTGTGGTGACCTCCCTAAGGCGTACAAACTCTAGCCTGACAAAGCTATGTGAAGCCACCATGTCAATGAGGCCGTGACAACTGAGATTGTTTACACAAGACAAGATCTTAATAGACGGATGATGTTTGCTGTGGATTTAGTGAAGCTATGCATACTGTGGTGTCTGGATGTTTACATTGTTCCCGGGCAGAGCAGAGCATTACCCGACTGGGACGGTACAGTGTTGCCACTTCACCTCGCCTCTGTAAGCGTGTTTGGGCAGTCTTTATGCCAGTGCCTTTGACAGCCTGGACAGTATTGGCAAGGTAACCAAGGCAACATACTCTAGTCCAGTGGGCAGTGCACATAAACCTTTATTAGTATCAATGTCATACCTGTGTTACCTTCGGTGCTGTTGCTCGGCACTGGCTATGGCGCCGCGTGTAGTATCTCCCTGTCGAACAGTGCTGCTGCCCTGATAAATTCGGCGGGCGCATACGATAGCAGCAGAGCAAGCACCACACACAAATCTGGGTGTGCCGACTTCGTTATCGCAGTGAGCACTTGTAGCACACTGAGATGCGGTTGATACTCGCGAAGCATGTGGTAGTTTCGTGATATAAAAGCAGCAAGTGGCCCATTGCCTTGTGGCTTGAGCACCAGGCAGCTCTGCGCTTGCAGCAACATGAATGCCTCCCCATAATGCGACATGAATAGAACAGTCCACTGAACTTGTCCAGTGACATCCCATACTTAGTCATGACGGCCCATCAGTTGCCTGCATGGCCTGTCATCTGTTTCCCTACGCACTGCGGCCATTACTCCTTGCTCATGCCAAAGTCGCGAAGCCATTTCGTGCATTCCTCGAGAAATGCCTCAGGGCCTTCGCTCGTCAGTCCGGTGAAGTATGGTAGGGTCTGTAACTGGTGTGGTGTTGACATAACCAGCGGCTTGCCGAACTGTTACTGGTTGCACGTGCTGGTGTGTAGCTGCTCAGGGCACTTGCAACGACAGATCTCACTAAGTTGGTCTGTACAACTGTCAGTGTGGTCTGCTGATTGTTGAACGGCCCTGGGCTGAGAATGGCTAGGGTAGGTTTCGGAAAGTCTAATGTTGCGACGAGCGACTAACGTGTGACGGCGATGCAGTCGAAGCACAGAAACCCGGTTCCGACCACAGTTTGGTGTTCCTCAATCACTAAGCACTCAGTGGGTGTGGCCTGTTCACAATATTGACAACATAGCACTGTCGTTGCGTAGCAGTACTGGCATCTGCAGTCACCTATGGCGAGCTTCATGTCTGGGTGGCCCTTTAGGGCATGTGGTGGCAGGTGGTGTTTCGCTTCCCCCGCAAATGTGTGGTTGCGTCACTGTAGCGCTCTTGCTGTTCGCTGTTAGCTCGGACGCATCATAGATGAAGGGGTCCCAGTGCGTCTGCTCTGTTTCGGCGGTTGACAGGCATCCCCTGTGGTACTGTGTGTTGTACATGGTGCACTGTATGGTGTACTGGCTTGGGTGCAGGCATACCAGGCTCTCACATACGTCACCCTTTATCTGGTTTTCAATGTTGGTCTCAAGTTTGGGTGGTAGGTGTGGGGCGCAAAGGCACATAGCTGCACATTTAGCAGTCCACTTCCCTGTTTCGCACTTCAATCCACATTGTGAATACATCAGTGCGGGAGCTTCATTGGACGTCATCCGCAGCTGAAAGTCGTGGTTGTCGCGGAAGGAGTACTTAGGTGCCACGTCGGCAGCAGTGATTTGGAGTGGCATCTGTGGCTTACCAGTTGTTCTGGTAGTGCCTCATAGCATTTTCTGCACACATGTCCGGTGGTGCTGTACCCACCATGGTAGGGCATGGCGTGGAAGGATGAGAGTGTGCTGTGCAGTGATCAGCTGTTCCCGCGAGGTTACCGACCTCAGTGCGGCAGACTCCCTTCGCACATCACGGGAGGGAAGATAGCCATGGCGGTTGATATCCTCAGGAGAGTAGGGATGTCCTTGTCGCGCACACTGCCACCCCTGCTCGGATGGGCGGGGTGTGGAGAGGTGGAAAGCCCCAAAATGCGGGTGTGTAATGGCCGCCTTAGCACACTCTTTGTCCATTCCCTCACAATGTTGACCATGTGGCTTTTCCGGTGCAGAGAATCCGAACATGTAAATGCACGTTGCATGCTGAACTTGGTGCACAATTTTAGCCTTTACTAACACCACAAAGTTGGGCGACAAATAAATGCGAGCAGGGGTTGCGGTGAGGGGATGAATGTTGCAAAATCTACGGTAAAATTATACGAGACCTGTCCTGCACAGTGTTGGCGAGCAGAGGGCAGGCTGCCCGGTAGCGCCAGCTAGACAGGGAGGACATGCAGTCGTAGAGCACGGGTCGTGCAGCCGACGGCCATGGCTTTAGCTGATTTAATTCCCTCCTTCTGTGTCTAGATAAGCAGGGGACTCTTAAGGCATTCCCTACGCCTCGATGCACACACAAGACACTCGCCAGGGATATCGGGCAACTGGACGCCTATACAAGATAAAACACTAGGAGATTGGCAGGTTTACAGGACCATGTAACCTTAAGGCAGCGAAGCGGCTAACCAATAAGTAACACACTTATTTACTGAAGTGGTTCACGAAGTACAGAGGGCGCACCACTTGAGAGCCAGGGGAACCTAGAGGAACCAGCAGGGGTGAACCAGCCTAACTTGTCTGTTTCCTTACTCTAAGACTTACCCTTGTCATCTTCAGCAGAGATGACAAGTGGTGAAGGAGCGACCTACCACCAGGATGGGAGGGTACAACCAGCCAAATGAGCCCAGCCTCCGACAAGCAGACCCGGAGAGAATCCTGACCTCTAAGGAAGCCACAACCAGCTTACCTAATGACGCTGAGGATGAGGTCATCAATGAGAGTGCTGCAACACCATCCTCCCCTCCAGAGCACCTATCACCATATGGCCAAGCAGACGGCGAGGCTGACGGGAGAGCAGCGATGATGACACCCTAGAGTCACCACCACGGCGGACCCAGCGATGCCAATTTCCTGCGCAGACCTCCTGCATGAAATGTTCTCAGGTGATAGCTGCACGTTTGACCACACCTTCTCTACCTCATAGTCGAAAAAGGTTGGCCCAGCAGTTCACCACGGCTGTCGAATATATAGGAGCATCCAGGCTCCCCGTTACCTTAAGCGGTGAGGCACCTGCACGGCACACAGGTCCACCAGGCTGCATATGTGCCCACTGCCTGACTGCAGCAGGTGCAGGCAGAGCACGCAGTCTTAGCAGACACTCCACAAGTGACATCGGAAATGCAGTGCCAGAGCAGACAGCACGACATTTTAAACACCATCGACGGGCGGTAATCCTGTCTCCAGCACCACCAGGACGCCCATACCTGCTGCGAGCCCGCAACCTCTTGTGAGCTTCAGGCTACTGGTACCACTAGTGGCCGAATGGTCACCAAAGTGGTGGGCAGATGATGTGTGCCACGGATGCCCGTTCTGCCGACTCCAACGTCTGGGCTACTGCGGCCGGGTCCCGGGCACGTGACCGCACTTCCGACTTGCAGAAACCACCTAAACACCAGTCTTTGCTACGTGGCAGGTAAACTCCTGTTTCGTAAGCTGTGAAGATAGACTACCAGCCTCAATCGAGCAGTTTCTGACTACACTTTTCGAAGCAGGACCCACTAACAAATTGGTAGTATTTGCAACAGTAACTAGAGCTGCTAGAGACTGTGTGAGAATGTTTGCAGCATTGGGCGCTATGCACCACGTTGTAATACATACAGCAAGTGACAGCATCAGGTTTGAATCCCGGGTGACTTGTGCAAAACTAATGACAGATGCATATGCAGTGATTTTACACTAAAAATTTTCCGTTTCCTGCATTACAGAACTTTATATATATTTTTTCAATGAAGATACAATGTAAATGACTTAGGGCAGTAGGACACTGTGGAAACCCCCATGAAAAAGTTTTAGTTGTCCTTTTTGTATTTTCTTTATTTTGAAATATGCTAGTGATTTTACTTGAGCGTTTACATTTTAAATAATACGTAATTTATTCTGATGTGTTTTTTACAAAAGTTTAACTGTTGCTTTCATATCACGACATATTTCTAAAAATTGCCCTATAAAGACTTTGGACTTGCAGATACGGACGTAAATATTATTTATGTGTTTCAAATATTTTTTCAATATTTTTCAGTGTATAGTTTTATTTTATAAAAGCATTACACCAAGTTTGGCAGGAATGCATGACGTCGCATCCCTCGCCAAACGCCATGTTGAGTAGTCTTTTCTAGGTCACAACGGAAGTAAGTCGCGTGTGTTGTGCTGTCTGGTCTCTCTAAGGCCACTCAAGCTTTTTGAGCTAAACATTTTAGAGTTCAAAAGTTTACAGTTTCTGGAACCTATTTCTCGTGTTTTTGTTTCAGGGATTGACACTTGCGGAGTTAGTCACTTGGACGCCCCACTGTAGATTTTGCACTTGTAATGTTCATTGTTTGCCTTGGGCCATTTTTAGCAGCTTACTTTGTCGTACTGGGCTAAATCTTGACATGGTATGTGGTGACCCACTCGGGGGTATTTCCGTGAATAAACCGGACATGCAGTTCAACATATTTTGCAATAATGGGATCACCTCTCAGCATCATTAAGAGTGTTCCACATTGTGCAACAATCAACATCTTGTATGCTGGGATGACACGCAGCACTGGTTCCAGAGTCCAGATCGACTACTGAAGGGCAGGTGGGCCAGGTTGAGAGGCCACCTGGTCGTCGACCCACACCAAAACAGATAATGGCAGAGTCGGGCACATTATCTGTTTTCCTGAATCTACTGTGGCCTATCCACCTCCCACGTTAATAAAACCACAATGAAGCTTCCATTTTCTTATTTCAACAACCACAATCCACTTGGAGACCAATGTTTCTAATGGAATTCCGCCACCTACTCGGTAGGCGCATTTATTTCGATACTTGGAATGCAGATTCCATTAATAATTCCACTATCGAGGCCACCTTCTGTTTTTTGCTGACGACACTGATATCACTGACAGTTCATCAGTGTCCGTGAACAATAAGGGAACCGTGTCAGTAATCAGCTATAATATTTATCTGTCAGTAAATAGATAATATCGGAACGTTAAATGAGTAAACATTACTGCAATGTGAATTACCTAGCAACTACATATCTGGCAAATCTGTGATATAATTTTTGCGATAAACAATTATGTTTATTTTGTTCATTGTGTAAATTGTATTTACTTTAAAAATAAAGTTGGTATACTTGTAGCATATTGGCGCATATAGTACGACTTACCACAGATACAATTTTCTTCATTATTTTCACGACGTAGCTTTAAACATCGCGTGTATTTATGTTTGTGATTATTTTTAAATACATAGCAAAGTACGATTCAACATCAAAACATTATTTAGGCTTTGTAAACGGCGAACGACGAATGATTCAGTAACTATCAACATATGCTAAATAAACGTATGGCGTGGCCGGAATCACGGGTAGTGGAGAGACTGTGAATTTACGGGATGGTGTTGTAAATGTACTTTGTGAGCGCCAGCTAACCAGGGTGCTCGGGTTAGCACGAGACTCTTGACAGGGTGGAATAGGGGTGAGATCATGGCGTGCCCCCTCCTGTGATGGCCTGTCGTGAATGGAGAGGATGATTAGAGACAGTGTCCTCCGCATGGGTACTCTAAGTCCCATGTGGTAAATTAAATAAATACCTGAATTCCGTGCTCATCTCATGGCAGGGGTGCAGTTGAGTAGAAATAATCCATGAAGTGTCCGCATATTTATACAGTACAAAGTAATTTTGACAGATTACGGTTGCCAGCCGTAAGTTCCCTCGTGAAGCGGTGTACGAGGAATTTACTACAAATCACACTCACCAGTTCAGTAATAAATGAGAGCATGTTTTACTAACACAATTACTGTGAGGTGAAATGAGGTTACCCTCCAGAAGAGCGGGCATGGGCCTAATACCGTCCACTAGCTTACGCGGTGCAAAAACGTGTGTGGTGAATTTAAGTGGGCGAAATTAAAGCGTGGCGGGCGAGGTCTTCCACGCGTCGGTGTCTCGGGGGCACGAGCAAAGAAAAAGTTCCGGAATTTTAACTTACGCTATTGCAACTTACTGACTGATGAGAGACGGTGATGTCCCCCGAGACCGTGGCACTGACACACACGCATTACTGTACTGTACTACCGCTACTTGACGACTGGCTGGCCACCCGACTTCCGACCAGCACGATGGTTGGCCTGTAGTCGGGGGGGTATGGGGGTGTCCAAACCTAAATTCTCTACATGGAGATGAAATGGTGACAATGATTATACAAGGTTATACAGAGGTGTGATTATGGGTGTGGCATAATTTATAGTTTGAGTCCTGCTGAAATAGAAACACAAAACACTTACAATTGTACAAAACACGTGACATTGAATTTGCAAAAATATGTGCAAGGTTGATGTTCGCAATTATTAAGGAGTCGTTTGTCCTGCATGCATCTAGTGGTTAAGAAAAAGACTGCATCAAGTTACGTTGGCCTATACTGAAGACTGCTAGGACTGTTTGTAATTGTTGCATAAAATTACTCGGAGAAATGTACGTGTTGTCAGGGTGGCCCCCCTTGGCAAGGCCGTGCGTAAAGCACCTGAGAGAATGTATATGTGGGGTTGCACTGGGGCGTGTTCCTTACATACCTGGTGCTGACGGCAAGAAAACGGCTGACCTGTCCGACATCACGTATATAAATAAATAGACAACCACTTTGGCCCATAGGCTATATATTAATGTAAATTCCTTGCCCTACTATTAGATAGCTTCAAATTTTGAATTTCCACAATAAATATGGGTTTACTGACAACCACGGCCATAGAAGAACAGGTCTGGACACTCGCCTGGAAACTTGACCCCCTTGCTGTTTGGCTGTAGTTCACAAAGTTCACGATAATGCTATACATATTTTGCGCTTATGTTAGGGCGGTCGGCTTAAACTCAGCCCACTTCCCTCCCACTAAGATAAACAATTTATCAAAATATATTTTTTATCAATGTATGGAATACTTCCTTCGTTCACAATTTAAAATCATGGCTCCAGAAATCTTTATTTACTTTATAATGTTAACAATGGAAAAAAGTGGGCGGAGTTTGAGTCCGACCGCACGGATTACAGCACCAAGAAGTTCAACATTCTCGGTAACTTGACGAACTGCAGCCAAACAAGAAAGGGGTCAAGCAAAATACGTTGGTAGATAGACGAGTGTCCAGACCAGTTCTTCTACGACCGTGCTGACAACACTGATGCTCTGAAGTGCTAGTAAAATCAGTAATGTTAGTAAACGGATGTAGCCTAACATAGGGTATTGTCATCAACCAATAGTCAGTGACTATCAGTGCCGTCAGCAATATCGGAACTATAGCTGACATTTCTGAAAGCACTGATCAGTGAAATCAGTGAATAACGGAATGCAGCCCGAGTGAAAAAAAAAAAACAGAATTTTTTTCCATACCGTTACTTATACATGTACCGAAATTACTTTATTTCTCTGTAACGACCTGTAGAGAAATCATTTTGACAGTTTCAAAAATTGGGCCCCTGTAGTATATTTAACCTAAAATAAAACAAAGTTAATAAAAATAATAATACAGCCATATTCACGTGTTGGATTTTTGAACGTACTCACTCTCACAGCTGTGTTGTCATGGAAACTGATTAGCAAAATATCAACTGTGCCTTATATTTTTATAAATTCTTTTTTCTTTGCGCTGAAGTTTTTTTTTTTTTTGCAGTGGAATATTTTACTAGGTAAATTTGATAGTTTTTTGAGATATTTGTGTGTGATGTTACCTGGCAGGTAGGTACTGATATTACCAGTAAGTCTGATATTGGATACTTGGAAGGAAATGTGGTCCGGATATTGAAGCAGGGAGAGGATAGATGAAGGCTTGGGAGATTCAGATCAGTGATTCCTAGGTTGAATACTGTGAAAATAATGGAAAAGTTTATGGTCCAGTATGTAATTCATGTTATGAATGAGAACTGGTTACAGGATGGTCATAAATGATACTATACTTTAGGATCTCAGAGCTTGAGGAATACCTGAAAATCAGTATAAAAACTGTGGTTTGTGAGGTTCACAATCTACATTGACATAGTAACAAGTCACATTTTGGGACATCTACAAGTAAATAAGTTAACCGAGCTTAAGAGTCAGGGGACTGGTTGTATGCTATATTGGTATTTTCGCTGACATCTCCAAAGCTTTTGGTTGTGTCAACCATAACATTCTCCTTAAAATATTTGAAAACTATGGTATTACTGGCAAAGAAAATAATATGATCAAATCCTATCTTGCAAATAGAACACAGATGACTAGCATAATTCAAAACAACAGTAGAAACCACTATTGAATACAGATCTAACATAAAAGAAATAACCATTGGTGTACATCAAGGCTTGATCCTGGGACCTATACTCTTTCTCATATTTATAAATGTTTTTCCATCCTGTTGAACTGATGGTATTTCTATTATGTCTGCTGACGATACATCAGTTATTATTACCAATGAAAATCCGAATCTGCTATCGGACAACATAAAAATTGCCCTCCATGAATTGAAAATTTAGCACCAAATATATCAAAAAAGGTAAATATCAAGATTAGCTACTCATCATGTTCCGACCAAACTATTGATTTTAGACATAGTTTATTGATGAAAAATGTTTCTAGTGACGTAAGTAGTACTACATAAAAAAATTGTTAGATTAGGTTTTTTAGATTAGTTTAGATTAGGTTAGTTTAGGTACTGTTAAGTTAGGTAACTTAACATAACCTAACATTAGGTTGGGTATAGTTAGGTTACCTCACCTAAATTAACCGAATCTAACTTAAACTAACCTAAAAAAACATAACATAACAAAAACATTTTTTACGCAGGGCTACTTAGAACATCAATAGAAACATTTTTCATCAATAAACTATATGTCCAAAATCAATAGTTTGGCTGGTACACGATGAGTAGCTATTCTTGATATTTACCGTGACTTATGTGTGACTATACCAGGTTGAGGGGATGTCACTGTGAGCAGCAGTTCCTCTCTCCGTTCTTTTCGTGGCCTTTTCCATAATCCATTGTCCTCCTCATTTGCTTGTTATTTCTCTACAGAGACTTCTACGTACTGGTAGACTGACAAAGTTGTACAACTGTACGTGACCTAACGTCTGTTAAATGCATACAGGCCAAGAGAGCAGCCTGAGTGAATGGTAGACATTTTTTGAGCACTGTCAGGTGTTGCATCTTCAACACAGCTTGTGAACCTCATAGGCCACTATTTGTATATCAGTAAAGGCATTTCCCAGCCGTTATAGCCATTTGTGTATAGTATCACTTGTCTCTGCATCCCCTACCATATCTGAGAGCTTTAAATGTTATTCAAAGACATCCTGAATAAACTGGTTTATTTACTGTCTGACATAGCAAGCCACAGACCAATCTGCTGGACCTAGAGATGTGATTTTAGTATTGGTTCCCCTTAGGGCATAGGTAAGCACTAAATAGTGATTTTTCTAAATTTGACCACTAAGAGGGTGGAAGGGGCAAAATGTGTTTAGCTCCAACTTGTTGGGCTATCTCTGTATGTTAACTTAAGTGAGACACTCATACAAATGCTCACTAAGCAGTTTGAGATTTTTTTTTTTTCAAAATTAATTTTTTAAGCAGGTGTAAAGATCTAAAATAGTATTTATTAATACTCCCTTTGGGATATAGAGTTGCCTTTTGCTTTGAAATGATATACCAGAAAAGTTATTTTAGGACATTTTCTAATTTAACTCAGAGTGTAAAAGGAGGGAAAATGTGTTTAGGAATTTTCATTACATCTTGAACCTAAAAAGCTATTGTCAAGATTTGCTCTTCAACTGGATATGTATACAAATTTATTTGATGCTATTTAAAGATTTTTAGAAATTTCAATCCTTTAAGGTTGAAAAGTAGTTGAATGTTTTTGATTGTGCCTTCATATCTATCGAACTAGTTGAGTTATTGAAGTACTCTTGACGCCGTGTCCGGTGAGAGTGAGGTAGGAACGGAGCTGCGTCGGAATGTTCTGGGCGCCACCCAGTTAAGCGTGTAGCCGGGAACACAAGGCTCAATGGGGCGTGGTCTGTTCGTGCCGGCATGCCCCTCTCTCACCTGGCGAGTCGAAACAGCTGCGTATCGGGGAAAACAGGGAGGACCTGGAGAAAACTACACCTTACATGGACATTTATGGGGCGGTCCACATCCCCATACCCTAGGGCCTTAAGCGAGCCAGCTCCAAATGGCAAAACAAGTAGAACACTGGACCGAATAGTTGCACACGCGCATTAAGTAATTCTCGCTGAACGAATCAGAGTCCCGAAGTGCGCCACATCTCTCTCATTCCGTCTGTCGCGGCCGCTGCTTCCAGACTCCTTCTTCATGCGCTGGTAGAGGGAGGGGGCGGCGATGCCACGTGTCCTGCACTGGCAGATGGCAGTGCGCGGCCGGGATGGCAGGTGTCACATGTCTGTGTCAAGTTCACACACTCCCTGCCGCAGTCACTGATCCGCCACACACACTCAAGTACCGCACATCTGCCATTACCAACCAGCGCACACCTGCCACTGACACACTCTGCGAACACCTGCCGCGACCAGGTGCAACTCCACCTGGCCTGTGGCCTGGTACGACGACACTCTTTGGTTCAGGATAGTGCTTATGTAGGCTAAATAAAAAGAACATAGTATTAGAATTGTTACGAATTCGACACCAAAGAGATTAAAAAAAAAGTAAAATATGTTTTTGATTCATAGGCAGGCCTAACTTATATTGAAATGTTTGAAACTTCAGATATTGACATGTTTTTGCGTAACAATATTTTGCGTCTTCTATTTTTGTTTAATATGTCTTTTTCAAAGAAATGTAATGTAAAAATTTTTGCTTACTCATCTGAAAAGTACTTTCTAGATTTTTCTAAATTTGACACCTAAAGGGGTGAAAATGGGTGAAATGTTTTGCAATGAATCATTGATACATCTTGAACACAATGGGCTATCACCATGCTTTTTTTACTTTAATAGGATACCCACATTAAGTAAAAATTGTGGTTCTAGGTTTTTTCGAAATTAGACCTCTTAAATAAGGTTACCATATCCGCAGTATCCAAAAAAGAGGACACATACTAAGTTAGTCCCAGACATAATAGAGAGGACATTTAATGTAAAAAGGACACAAGGAAAGATACGGTAACAAAAAATATTTTTGTAACAGAAATGTTACGTACATTAACTACATTAGTATTATTGTATAGTTCAGAAAAATAATATAATTATTTAATACAGATCAAATGTTGTTTCCTTTGTATGTAGGCACTACAGAATAAAATATGGAATGAAATAAAATAAAAGGGTTCAACTTCTGACTTGCAACAAGCATTAAGCACTGTGTGAACACTTGTAAAACTTAAAAAATAACATTATCTCCAAAGATATTTCACTTTAGCAGGAAGCTTGTGCTTGTTGGCACCATTCTTAAATATTTGGTGACACCAAACAAAAAAGAATACTTTTTAGGGCTTTTTTTTTGAGGACAGTTGGCATGTTTTTGTAAAACCCAGTTGGACAGTTTACGAGGCAGTAAAAATATGAAAAATATGACACGTCCAGGGCAAAGAGGAGGTGTGGTTACCCTCCTCTAAAGGGTGCAATGTATGTGCTATTAATCATCAGTTTCTGTAGAACCCTTTGATACAAAGAGTTGTTTTTCAACTGAGGATTATAACATAAATACCCATAAACAACAATTTTCAGAGCTTTTCTAAATATGTTTCAGGGCTGTAAAGATAAAATGTGAATTTTAATGGTCTACATAGCATTTACCCAACTTTTTCACTTAATTTGTATACTTATAATAATGTAAAGAATTGTGATTTCAAGATTATTCGAAATTCAATCCCTAAATGGGTAAAATGGCATAGAAATTTATTTTCTGTTTGCTTATGATATTTATCTACCCACTTTAGATATTTATCTACCCACTTTAGATATTGAGATGTTGTTTGCTTCAGAATGATGTTTATGTAAATAGGCCTATATAAAAAAAATTTATAATTTTTTTTCTAGATAAAATAAATTATTTGGTGGAGAAACTAGGACAGTAAACTATTCAAAGCAGATACCATAGTCCAATAAGCAAGTATGACCATTGAAAATAATTTACTGAATTATATTGTGTCAATACATAATGTGTAGAAATGATGGTTTATCGTAGGAAAACTTGACTCTTTGCTGGGTTTCAACGTATACTCAGCTAGTCAAAAGCTCACTGGCTTTTCCCTGTACGTGGAGCTGTTGCCCTATTTGACTGAGCCAGTAAGAATCTCGCTATTGTAATATTTAATGCCTGTTTTTGGTCTGCAGACTATTACGGAATGTCTGACGTGTTACCACCCATTCATACATGTTGCGAGAAACTACTGTGTTTTCAAGGGTACGTTACAACAAAAAAGGTTCGAGATATACCATCATATCTAATAATGTGGTACAATCACTTTGTTCGTAAGCCTGTGTATAGTAGTGATTTTTTTCCAGTTTAAACAGTATTGCTGACATACCCTGGTATGCTACAAGTGGACAAAGCCACAGGCAGACTACCGCTAGGAAGAGTATTTTCTGAATTTTGTATAGTTTAGTCAGTTCTTCATTATGGTGCAAATTTAATTAAAATTAGTTTTAAACTGTGATTTTAGACAGTTCACAGTCACAGTGCAAGACAAAATTCACCTAAAGTTACATATGGTGAATTTGACACATGAGGTTAATTTTGGTACGAGAAATATTAACTGACATCAATAGGTACAATGTGCCCACAGTACACTTAACATTTATTCGAGTTATTAGAAATAGGTTGTAAGTTCTAGTGGGCTATTCCATATTATTGTACCTTAGCAAACCACAATTTTGAGTAGTTTAGATTTATTGTATGGTTATGAATTTTTATTCAAGTCAACCTTCATCAGAATGTTGTTTGAATTAATTATTAAAAATACAGCTTTGGTTTGGGTGTCTGATTGAACTGAAGCAGAGCATTGCTACAATCACTGCTCTTTCTTTTCAGTTTGGTATGGATGACATGTACATCAAGGAGTTGGTGCCCGTCATCAAGATAGAATATCTCACGGTAAGCAATGCCTTTGTGTAGTATGGAACATATTTATGAACGTCTGTTCCGAATATTTAGTCATAACACTGAAATGCTAAGAATCACTCTGATTGTTATGTTTAATTCTCATGTTCGACAAAACATGAGTAGAAAAAGAAGCTTGCACAGGAGAAAATTTTAGAAAAAAGGTTTATGTAATTTGAAGGGGTAGACCTAAACAGCACTATGTTACAATCAGTTGTGACACAAGTTTAAGTTCCCCGGCGGTCGCACTTCTGGCCATCTTGATAGCAGTAGCTGAAGTACTTTCTCAGTTTGGGCACGTATCTGGCAGAAGCCAGAGATGAGTGCTAATGTCACCTTGCTACGGATAACAAATTAATTGTTTAAAGTAGTAACCCTTTTAGTGCCGGCTTTCTTTGAGGTGCATATGTGAAAAATGCTGGCATAGTTTTCAGAAATTTCCAGTTATTTATTAAAATTGTAATAACTGGATACCAATGAAAGTGATTGAGGTGAAAATAATTACACTGGAAATTAAAGGATCCCTAATCCATTGCAATACTAAAATATTTCTTATAAGGAAAATTGTAAAATGTATGTTAAAAAATTACAGAGCCATCATATTGACCTCTGTAATTTTTTGCACAGTCAGAGAATGCAATATTTTGGCTCTTGGCACTGACAAGGTTAAAAAAATTACCCATTATGTGCATTGTGGCCAAAGCCTTTGGGCACTGAGAAAAATAGTGCTAGAAAAGGGTGTGGTGTGCACATTTTCCTGAAACATAAACATAACCATTTACCTTATGTATAAACTATGCTACACGAAAGGGTGGCAGAACTGTAGAGCTGTTTGTTGTTGGCCAACATCTAGCTGTCACTTGTGCACACATCTCCACGCATCCTCCTTTTTGGCACTTTGGCGAAAAAAACTGCACTTACACTCAATAGGGAAAGGAGGCTAAAATATCCTACACAGCAAGCTGGCTTTCATGTGTGGATTTGACAAGTGAAGGTAAGTGAGAGGTTTTTACAACCCTGTAACAATGAGGTTTTAGGAGCTGAGAGGGTGAAATGAGGTTAAGGAACAATACAACACCCATTCCCAAGTTAGGATTTGAACCCGGGACTGCACCGTAGTCCGGCGCCTAGCCACTGCACTACGGAGGCCAGCATTAGGCTACAGACCAGACGAGGCATAATGTCAATAGTAAAAACTAATAACGTATTAGCCTGTTTCAGTGTAATTGTTATACAGAGTATTGACTTTAGCTAGTTATTTTGGAAGGTACTATATTATATATTTTGGTTCTGTTGATCCTTTACATTATGAAGCCCAGGAATTTTCTTGTATCTGTGCATGGACCAATGAACATTCACTATGAATCAGTTAATTAATTGTATCTCATCTTATTTATCATCAGTAATTTAACTTTTGGCGAAAATTATTGTGCTGTCACTTCTGATTAAGTTAAGGTGATTTTGTAACTTTTTAATAGTGATTTTATTACCAATGTTGAAATTCCTAATATTGTGTTAGGGCCTATTTGGGTAAAGGTACTGTATTCAGAAATTTATAGGCCATTATTAGCTGTACATCTTCCCATTACCATTTAATAGTTTCTTAAGGGATCAAATGTGCTAATACCGGTTGTTTTGTAACTGGAGAAGAGAAAATGGAGCACATAAAAATTATTATGTTTTTCAATCTCTAATTCTCTAGCGAGTTTGTCTGATACTTGAAAATCAGCTTTATTTTCAAGAGTTAAAAATTTTTTTAGTGTAAGTGTAAAAAACTAAGCTGAGTTACTTAAAAATATGCATCAGAAAATGAAAGAAACTTTATACAAGTGAGAAGATATATAAATATTTTGGGAATCTACGTTGTATATTTAATTAATTTGGCAATGTACTTACGGCCACTGGTCACTATTTGTGCTATTTTAATAAGTTTTATTTTTTAAATTGTGAAAAGGAGCAGATGTCGCAAAACTGGTACATAGAAATGTTGGAATTTGTTTGTTCTATGTAGCCTAAATTTTTTCAAAAAATAAGGTTTTATAATTTTGGCTGATTATCATCTTGAAAATTTAATTAAATTAGTAATTTGCCAGAATTATATAAAATTATGTTTTGAAAAAATTACGCTACATAGTACAAACAATTTCCAAAATTAGTAAATAACGGTTTTGCGATATCTGCTACCTTTAAGGATTTAAAAAATTAAACTCGCAAAAACAACCCAATGATGGGTGGGGTGGATGTACCTATTTTGCTTGTCAGAGGCCTAGAAGTGTGGAGCCTCAAGGCTCACCCTAGCAAATACTTATGTCACTAAACTTGTGCGCAATCTTCTTGCCAATATATTGTCTGTGAAAGACACATCAAACTTTTCATATGTAAAAAATATTGCAAAATACCCATTTTTGATTTTTTAGGCTGCAAGAAAGCGAAGTTAAAAGATTAGTGGAGAATATGAAACAGGTATACATACATAACTTTTTTAATTTTATTCGTAAGCACACGTCACTCACACATGTTGAGCAATTTTTGATAGTTTTCTATCGACTAAAGTTCTTAATACTGCTGGATGGTCTGGCCAGGTATCACCTTAATGGCCACCACAAGGTTTTATTCTTGAAGCTTTTTGTGTCTTGTTAGAAAATGTTTGAGATTGTATGCTTAATTTTGGGCTCCAGGTAAGAAGACTGTGCTCAGACTGAGGTGACAAGATGTGAAGTCTTTCGGTTCAACTGTGAACCGTTTGCACATTTTTGCTGTTACTGTAGCTACATGCGTCATGCAGTGGAGATAACGGGGGAAAAAGTGTGTTGATGCACATAGTACCTTGTAACTCAACGTGCATGAGGCTTGTCAGACTCTTAAATTATTATTATATGTGTATGTAGATTGGTGTAGCTTGTGCTATTGCTCTTCAGATGCAGTAATGTGCATAGTTTATATGAGATACTATTATATGTCATATTTGGTAATATTTACATTGGCTTAACATTTATTTATTATATGGATTTTAAAATAAATTTTAAATTGTAATGTACAACAGTGATAGAGTAGCATGTGTAATTTTTTTTTTTTATTGTTTGTAGCCTACGTTTCATTCTGTATGTAACTTGCTTGTAATTTGCAGCTAGCATGCCTTTTTGCTATTATCAGTACTGAATATTTCCTTCCTTCGAAGGTATCGAAAGTAAGTTTAGTTTAATTATATTTTCCGTGTTTCTATATTATAATAACCTAAATTTATCCTGCAATTCTAATGCCTTCCTCATAACCTGCCTTTAGCCAGAAGCATTGCCCTCACTATTGTATATCCGAGCTAGGTGTACATTTTGAGAAGTTGCTTGAGACAGCTAATACAGCCAGCCAGCATAATGGTGCCCCAGGTATGCTTTTAATGGAGAATGCCAGCAACCTTAAAGGAGTTATTTGTCTCCTGTTCCGTCTCCTACAGCTCCTATTTACTTTCCAAGAAGTAGGCCAGAGCCAAATGCAATATTCATGATTGAGATTGCAAATGGAACATCTCATATATACTCAGCATCCCTGTTTGGTTTCCTTCACTTCTCAGGGACTGGGTTGATGGAATGGTCAGTGACACTTCCTACAATAGTGATCTGGTTTAGATTACTATTGTGGTGGTTGTCAATTTTCAAAGAGAGACTGTTTAACAATCCTTTGTTCCAAGGTGGCTTTAAAGCTGTTGTTCAGGCCATGTTCTCTTCTTTCTACTGTTTTTGCGATAATAATTTTTTAGGCTTAAACGAAAGCAAATATAAAAAATCTGTGTGGCAGTTTTGTTTAAAATGGTTTTTGCTGTGATAGCTAATTTTTTCAAAACAAGAAACTGTATGGTTTCTACTAAAAAGTAAACTAACCAGAATTTTATTAATTATGTAATTAGCTAAAACCATAGTATTTATTGCCTTGAAAAAATCAGTCAACATGGAGAAGGTAATTTAAGCAAAACTACCACACTGATTTTTAATATCCACTCTCGTTTAGGCAAAAAAGTTAATATTGCTAAAAAATGTAGAAATAAGAGAGCATGGCCTTAAGTTAGGTAATGCACTGGCTGGAATCTAACCACTTGAATGTTAGCAATATTGTATTATGTACTGTTATTTAAGTGCAATCGCTCTGACTCTTGTGTATACATCTTTATTCCAGCATCACGTTTATTCAACTGTCCTTCTGCTCGTACACCTCCAGGTGTACCAACCAACACATCCTACATCACTACATCTCCCTCATATACAAACACAGATACAAAACAACATTAACACCTCCTACATCACTACATCT